>JANITX010000211.1:12834556-12844930 GCA_027564395.1 Erythroxylum ulei
TGGACGCACATTTTGCGGGTGTTGTGCACGCACCAATCACTGTTGAGGCGTGTCGTTGGGCGGCACTTGTGATCACTCACAACTGACATCAGTGGATGACGCCAGCACTGCAGTGCGCTGACGCATTGCTGACGTCATGTTGACGTCAGCAGCTACAATAATTTAAAAAACACAAAAAATTCAGATTTTTAGTAAGGGTATCCTAAGGGTATCCTAGGATGTTTTGGGTCAGTTTCCGGGCTCGAAAAATTCATAAAGTAATTTTTCCATTTTTCTGGATTTATTACATTAATAATAAATTAAAGTTTAACTCTAGGAAAAGGAAATAAGGCGTTCTGAATCCGATTTCGAATGAATTTTCATGCTTCGGACATCACATGAGGGAGTTAAGTTTTCGTATCTCGGATCTCATGTTCAGTGTTTGGGATCATATGATAGTTGCTTAGAAAACGAATTAAGACATTCTAAAGTCATTTTTTAGTGAATTTTCGTGTAGCGAGCTTGCCATAAGGGAGATACATGAAGTTATCATGTCTTGGGTGGTTGGTTCAGTATCCGGTGATGCACGATAGTCGCTCTACTGAGATTTTTCATTTGCGAAAGTCTCAAATGAAGTTTTTAAAGGATGTCTTCAGCACGAGTGTGTGACCATGAGACTGCACATTCGAAGTTTTGCATTTATTGATGTTACATTATCACATACCATGTGTCCATAAAGAATGTGAGGATAACAGAAAAATGTATCCCTTATGTTTGTGGACTTTTTGAGAGCTGATGAGGTAGTCACCACAGTGGCCTTTTGAGTCAGTATTTTGAATTGTTTTGCTTACACATTAGGGGATATCTCTGGTCTCATGTTTGGTTATTCTACCCACAGGTGTTGGCCTGACACGAGATTTTGAAATGTGCATAAAGGCATTGGATAGAGAAAAGTCGTTGCTTAAATGATCTATTCCCCCACAGATGGTAGCGTCATGAGAGTTGATAGTTTATACTCTAATCGCTTTTATGTGGAGGTCTAGTTGAATATATTATGTATTCAGCCCACAAATGTTTCATAATATGTGTGACCGAATTTTCAGTAAAGATACTATTTAATAACTTTGAGTATCGCTATTGTTTTACATTTGTGCTGATTTAAGTATTATCATTTTGAAGTCATCTTTTCGGTCAACAAAATCAGTGTCACCATTGAAACCCTGACCGGTTTCATTACAAGAAATGGATGGAGGATTTATTGAATACTATGGAGATAGCTGAGGTTGATATGACCATACGGACGGATAGGTCATCTCCACCTACATCCATGAGCTCGAGAGTTCATAAAGTAGCCTATGAAGTCTAGGATCGATCTAACAGATTATGTCTGATGACCATTAAGAGATCCATACCTGACCATCTGCTTAGTGGACTTTTGAACACTAACATAGCAAAGGAGTTTCTTGGTAATGCCTCCTAGTGGTATACAGTCTCACCTAATGTTGAGAAAAGTGCCTTGATGAAAGAATTATTCTCCATGAGGTATACGGGAGAAGGGGGAGTAATAGAGTATATATCAAGAATGATTCATTTTCACGGAAGATTGAAGATGTTGAACATTCCTCTTTCTGATGTCTTTATTGTTCACCAAACTCTGAACACTCTGAACATACTCACTTCAGAGTTTGGTAATCTGGTGATGACATATTATTCGTTGGATGAGAAATGGGAATTCAATGGTTTGATAGCCCATTACGTTGCTGAGGAGGAGAAACTCAAGCCAAATAAAGCCAAACTTCAATGCTTTAGCCTGGATATACAGGGGCTCATATCCAAGATAAAACCAAATAAAGGGAAGGAGAAACTGATGGTTCACAACAATAAAGAAGTAGAAGTAATATCTATGGAGAATATATGCACTGAACCTTGTTGTAAGGTTCATTTGGGTTTTACACGGCACATTTTATTTGTGATCTTTTGATCAATTTTGGACAAAGAGGTTAACATTTTGTATTTAATGCTTTTGTTATATAGTTGTTGTTTAATGTAAAACATAATAGTATAACTTTCTTGTCATATGGTTTGTATAGAATGTGTCTTACCCCGAATCAGATATATGCTTCTTCGTATATTGCTAAACAAGTTATGAAAAAAAGAACCCTAATGAACGAGAAATCATACATGGTGTGACATAAAAGTTTAAGCCACTTTTTCAGAGCTAGAGTTGAAAGATTGATCAAGGAAAACATTTCTCAATTCTAAATTATAATGATTTAGGAACATGTGCTGACTGTTACAGGGGTAAGTTGACTAACAAGGATATTGAGGTCAACTCATGCTTTTGACTTATTGAGTCAGATACATTTAGATATCGATAGACCTTATATAGTTGCATTGTGCAATTCTAAATATATTATGACATTTGTTGATGATTATTCCCATTACAGTTATGTGTACTTGTTTAAAGACTAAAGGTTGAGAACCAATTGGAAAAATTCATCAAGATAGTTAGATTTGATCGTGGAGGAGAATAACATGGCAAATATGGTATTTCAGGACTTTAAAAGGCTCGTTTACTAGATATTTGGAATCAGTTAGAATAGTGACTTAATTCACTATGCTGAGTAGTTCTGAGCAAAATGGTGTTTTGCTGAAAGGCATAACTACACCCTAAAGGACTTGAAGAAGTCGATGCTGAACAAGGCCATTCTACTTGATTATCTAGAAGTTTGGAAACTCAACCTTGCACACATTCATGTAAGAGGCTGCCCTACTAAGATAGTATAATCCATATAACGAAAGATTGCATGCTCGTACCGCTTATTACTATTTAGTAAGATACCTCGACCATTTTAAGGCTACAGCTTTTACTGCATATAAGGGGGAATAGAATAGTGGAATCACAAACAGCTAAGTTTCAAGAGTACAATGTCTATGATGATGGTAGGTCCTTTGACCCTTCGAATGATAGCAGAGTGGATACTACAATATCATGTATCTGCTACTCATACAATTAGATCTCGTGGATCTAAGTCTCTGTACCATGCTTGTATAGGAATAGGAGTCCATACTTGTACAGAAAATGGTTCCTGGGGGTACAAGATCCAATGTAGTTAGGTAAATCCACCGGAGTGAGACGACCTGCTATCCCATCTGATTACATAGTCTATTAGGTGTACAGGACTATGATATTCCAGTTACTTTTACAAAAGCTATTTCTGGACCCAATGCGGATCTATGGTAGAATGCAATGAATGACGAGATGCAGTCCATGAAACATAGTAAGGTTAGGGGGCTAGTTAATTTGCAGCGGAACTGTAAACCCATTAGTTGTAAATGAAGTTAAAGACCTAAAAGATTTTGGGATAAAGTTCAATATTTATAGGTTGGCTCGGTTGCCTAATGGTTCACTCAGGGAAAAAGGTTAACTTTAATGTTACCATTTCTCTCGTATCCTCGTAGGATACATTTTCAGTGATTCTAAGAGTTGTAGCTCATGATGATAAAGAATTACATCAGATGGTTGTTAAAATCACTACTCCAAATAAAGACCCTTATAAAGAGGTCTGTATGAAACAACTTAAAGGGTTTTATGATCCAGATGGAACTGACATGGTTTGCGCGTTATACAAATCAATATATGGTTTACTTTAAAACTCCCGAAAGTGATACCTTATATTTGATGAGGTTTTGACCTCTTTTGGTTTCATGAAAAATAAAGTTAAAAAATGCTTGAACTATAAGAGCAGGGGGAGCAAAGTTATCTTCATATTACTGCATGTGGATGATATATTGCTCACATCAAATTACTTGACCATATTGTATAAGGTTAAGTCACTTTAGTCAAGAACTTTGACACAAAGGACCTTAGTGTATCATCTTTTGTCCTAAGTATTCAAATTCACCAAGATAGATCTCAACACTCATCAGGTCTCTCACAGAGTGCATACATTAAGTATGTGTTACAAAGGTTTACGGTTAACAGTAAACCGGTCGTAGCACCTATCTCTCATAGTGAGACATAATCTTTGGCACAATATCCAAATAATAAAGTAAAGAGAGAGTCTATGAGGAATGTTCCGTATACTAGTATGATTGATAGCCTGATGTATACTTTGTTACGTCCTAGGTGGAACATTGCATTTACTGTTTGATTGTTTGGTCAATATCTGGTTAATCTAGGTGTAGAACATTAGAATGCAGTCAAGTGAGTGTTTAGAAACTTAAAGGAACTGAGGATTATATGTTGACATATAGCATAATCAACAAACTAAACCTTGTATGAAATTCATATTCAAATTTAGCTATGTGTCCAGATGATAGAAAGTTCACTTAAGGTTACATGTTTTAAGTTTGCAGATGGTACAATGTCGAGGAAGAGTGTCAAGTAGACACGATTGACTTTCTCGATCATACATGTAGAGTGCATACTATAAGGATGCTTCACAAACGGTTTAGCTCAGAAACTTAATTTCTGAGTTGTCTATGGTTGATTTAGTGGCTAGACCCATTTGGTTGTACTGTAGTAATCTTCTTGTTGTATTGTTTAATAACAACAAAGAATATCATAGGGTCTTAGCATTTAAAGGTCAATTATTTGGTTATAACGATGTTGATACGAAAAGGTGATATTAAGGTTTGGAGCATTTAAGGATTGAGGAAATGATAGTCAATCCTTTAACTAAAGGACTTTTCCCACTTGTGTTTGTGACACAAGTATACAGTATGGGTGTTTTGACGTCCTTAAACACTGTTAGTTAGGAGAGCGTTATGTTTGCTCCATATACATTTGTACATTTTGATGTATTATGATAGCATGATGGTTCATCAATAAAGATGATCATCATTTATTCTCAATAATACGTGTTATCATACATTGTCATAATACATATGAAAGTCTTAACATTTGTGTCGATCTTAAGCATTTAAAGGTCATTGGGCATATATACAGATTGACCTTATACCTATGTCATTTAGACACATATAGTTTTATACGAATATTCATGAAATTTGACATGATATAGGGAGATATAAGTGTTTAATTCCATAAAGGTTCTCTAATATAGTTTAGCATTCAGTTGGAGAATATAAAAGTTTTCTCTAATGTAGTTTAGCATTTGGTGAGAGGAAACAAGTTTTCTCTAATACTGTTTAACATTCAGTGAGAGAAAACAGGATTTCTCTAATGCAGTTTAGGGTATGCAGTTTAGCATAAAGTTGGAGAAATCGAGAACTACAAATGAATATGATATAATTTAGATCATAAAGGTATCATCCTGGTTTGCCACACTCCATTTTTCCATTCATGTTAGTGAGGTATTAGGTATACGTGATTGTATTGGATCTGTGTCGCACATGACACATGCATTTGATAATTTTTGGTATTGAAATCCTTGCAGGACAGAATGATAGACTTTCGTTATCTTTGGATCAAATATTTTGTTTTTAAACCTAGTTGACTAATTCAGTAGCATGGCTTAACCGAGTTTTTAAAATGTTTTTAAACTAGAGTCAAAATTGCAATTAATGCTTCTCTAAAGGGGACAATGTTAGACAATTTTGTCCTTTCCCATAAAGTTGGACAACTATTAATTGCATTTTTCAGTAAATTATCGGTTAATATACGTAATTTGATCTAGATAAAGATAATAAAGTGTTCCAATAAATGATCTAAATCAATGGGTTAAAGTCTGAGTAAAAAATGAATTCCAATTAGTGTGAAATGGATCCATATCGGTCTTGTGATGGGGAAGCCCGATATAGAAGCTATGTATAAGGGTTAAGATTTCGTGTAGTTGCTCATATAATCAATCGTAAGTATAAGGATTCTCTGGCTCATTAAGAGAGTTTACGTTTTGAGAAAATTGTAGAAAGACCTTACCCATGTTTTGAGGGGGAGTATGGCGGTAGATTCGCGCTCGTTTCGGCTTCCGAAAGCTTATTTGAAGTTACGGAGACTGAAATAAGGTATTTCCGCATTTCTTCGTTTTTTGCCCTTTCAAGTTCGATCTAGGATACATAACTAAGATACCTTTATGTATTACAGAAATAATTTTTAATCTTTTGCAGAAAATTTATGAGCTAAATGGTTTCTCCAATTTGGTGCAACAGGGCTGTCAAAAGGTCCAATTGTTTCCACGAGTGGTGGCAAAATCCCATGCCATATGAATGCCAACCCTTATATGATTGCGTTTGGCGCCGTGGAAGTAATTTTGTCTCAGATTCCTGATTTTGATCAGCTATGGTGCTGCAGTCATGTCTTTCACTTACTCAACAATTGGTCTTGGGCTTGGAATTGCTTGAGTCGCGGAAACTGGAAACATCATGGGAAGTTTGACAGGTGTAAGCATCAGAACAGTGACAGAAACCCAAAAGCTGTGGAGAAGCTTCCAGGCACTTGGAGACATTGCTTTTGCCTATTCATACTCAATCATCCTTATTGAAATTCAGGTTCTTATACATGTTAGACATGCAAAAACTCTTTACATTTACGTAAGAACTGTAATTTGAAGCTTACTTTACATTGTCAGGACACAATCAGATCTCCACCAGCAGAATCAAAGACAATGAGGAAAGCCAGCTTAATAAGTGTTATAGTCACAACCGTCTTCTATATGTCTTGTGGCTGCTTTGGATATGCAGCTTTCGTAGACAAGTCTCCCGGAAACCTCCTGACAGGTTTTGGCTTCTACAACCCATATTGGCTACTTGACATTGCCAATGTTGCCATAGTAATTCACTTGGTTGGTGCGTAACAAGTCTACTGCCAACCACTCTTTGCCTTCATTGAAAAAGATGCAGGCGGAAAATTCCCAGATAGTGAGTTCATTAGCAAAAAAATCAAGGTCGGCTCCTACAAGCTTAACCTGTTCAGATTGGTTTGGAGGACAGTTTTTGTGATCACTACCACTGTGATTTCAGTGCTACTTCCCTTCTTCAATGACATTGTTGGACTCCTAGGGGCTCTTGGATTTTGGCCATTAACGTACAGTTTACCTCCCAGTTCAGATGTACATAGCGCAGAAGAAGGTACAAAAATGGAGCACTAGATGGCTTTGCCTTCAAATCCTGAGCGGTGCTTGCCTCATTATTACCATAGCTGCTGCTGCTGGATCTATTGCCGGTGTTGTTGGCGATCTCGAGTCTGTCAAGCCCTTCAAGACCAGCTATTAAGAACTTGGGCTTTCATTGCAAAGAAAAGATTTCGTCAGTCTCAAGATTACAAGTTCAGAAACTTAAGCAATTAAGTCCATTGTAGAAAATTCAAATCGTACAAAATCAGGGGGAAAGTGGATTGTCTCGTCATTTTCAGCATAATTGCATACACATGCTAAATGCAGAAAGCTATGGTCCTTAATAGAACTGTGTTATTTCTACACTATAATTATTATATATGTCTAATGTAATTAGGCAAGAAAGCTAAGAGGTTTTGTTTTTGGTTCTGTCGGATTTTGCTGGGGCTGAACATCATCGTTTGGATCCATAGTGCTATGTGATCTTAGTTTCTGAATACCTGCAAAACAGATGAAAGCACACCGGGAGTTAGTTCCCGGATGGCCCCTCCGACGCTCAAGTTAGTCTTTTGTCTAAGTTTTGATTGCAGAGAATGGAGAGGAAGCTAGGGTTGTATTGTCGTACCTGTATCATGGTAGAATAGTACCTTATATATGGCATGGATGCTAGGTTTAGGTCTTCTCGTAGATCATTGTGTTTGCATGGGAAACTAACTCCTATGAATAGGCCGTGGATGCATGGATTGAACGTCCTGGGCCTGGGCCTAGCACAGTCGACCCAACCAATTTTCTTATCATATCTCTTAAAATATTTCCGAAACTGACTCATTTCAACTACCATAACCGCACAAGTGTTTTACCTTTAACAATATCTATAAAACAGGTTAAGAAAACTCTGTGACTCTTACATTTTGTGTTTTTGACTTATTTGGTTTATAAAGAACTAAGATTGATAAATAAGAGTGATTTAGAAGATAATCTTAGATAAGAAAATATTAATATGTCATTTCGAGCAATAAATTTGAATCTAATGATGATGAACCTCTTATCAATAATGAAGAATTTGTAATAAATGAGGTTGAAGTCATTCCAATTTAAGTGAATATTGAATTGAATGTAATTTCAGATTTTCATTTGTTCTCTTTTTTAATTTCATGTACAATTTATGTATATATTAAATTTTATATATGCAATATAAATATAAATATAAATATAAATATTTTATTCTAGATTTCATTTTTAATTGGTTGTTTTTTTTGGCACAAACTATTGTTGTAATACTTAAAGAGTCATAAACCTTTATTTTTTATTTGATATTTTGATACTATTATTATTTATTTTATGATAAAATTTTAAATTTTAATTAATTTATATGTTTCTTAATTTTATATTTAGATGATGATTTGTGAATATTATTTATATGTCAAGTGTGTGAAAAATATTATTAATAAAATAAATACATTATTTGTTTGAAAAGTGAAATAAATAAATTGTTATTATTCTAAATTTTTATTATTATAATTTTTGAAGACATATTTAATTTAAAATTATAAATTATATAGGACTATACATTAAGAAATTATTTTGTAATTTTAAAAAATTAAAAATATTTTGTAATTTTAAAAATTTTCTAGAAAAAGAGAGAGATATCGAAAGTAAGGCCCTAATCAAGGTCATTGATGAATAGTCAAGAATAAGAATTGAAAGATAAAGATAGCAACTTGGTTCTCATTTGTAGACAAAAGCATGAGATTCCATAAACACTCCATTGCGAGATCAAATACTCGAAACGGTAAAATCAAACATCTAAATACTATTAAATAGGAAAAAGGATTGGAATCCAATTTAAAATACAGACCAAAAAAGATCCCACAATCGAAAACGAGAAAAGATTCTTCTTCACGAATTAGAAAGACTTTTTTAGCCCTCAAGATACAGGATACCTCTGTACACATGGCAATGTCTGCCGTTTCCTTTTATCATCTTCGTTAATCTCACAATTCTAATCGCCAAAGCATCATTACACGACATTATCAAACACCCACCCCCCCAGCCGAATCTTCAGACCGGAGGGAAAAGGCATTTCAGTAATTTCCTGTAAAACAAACCCTAATAAAAGACTGGAGAATAAGTGAAGAATATCTTACAAAAAGGAAAAAGGAAACTATTTTTATCTATTCCCTTCTTTTTGTTTCTCTTTTCTTTCCTTGAAATTGACAGAGGTTTATTAACCGTCACGTTCACGTGCCAAACCCTCGGCCACAGACGCCAACTTCTGGAGATTCAACTTCACTACTGTATCAGCAAAAAGCCGCGTGTCTTCATCCGTGTTACCCTCGGGGACATCAACCACGTACGATTCCAAAACAACGGTCCATATCCTGCCGTCACGTTCAAACTCATGTACGGTCGTCACAGCCCGGTAATTCCTGAGCCTATGCTCACCGCCAATAATACTAAACCCTAAAACATGCCTCTCACCGTCGAGGATGTCGAGTCTCTCGGTGCTCGTGGCGGCGGGCAGGCCGGAAATAACGTTGACGTCCCGGGTAGACCCAACGGCGATAGTAAAACCGGGTTGAACCGTACAACTCTTGATGAAGTGCTTGTAAGTCTGGGGCTTGTCAAAGCGGCGAACTATGGACCAGACGATGTGGAGAGGGGCGTTGATACGTTGGGAGAGGAGAGAGGAGCATTTTCCGGGTCCGATTCTGTAGGTATGGAACTCGGAGATGACAGGGGCTAACTCGTCGAACTCTTGCTGGCTCAAACCGGGTGGAACCGAGGAGTGATGGGTGGTGTAGATGACTTCTTGGTCTGGGTCTGTAAATGAGCTTGAGTGCCCTGCTTTATCCATTCGAGGGACAATGAGACTGAGAGAGAGATGAGAAATGAAGGGTTTTTCATTGAAATAGAAAACTAGGAATGGAGATTATGGACATAGGCTGAGGGCAGAGTTGGAAGAGTGAATATTGATTTTTTTTTTTATGGAATCAAGAATAAAAATACTGGGTTTAACTGGGCAAAAATTGATGGATGCGTATGTTTTTAGGTACCAAAAAAGAAAGATATGGTGAAGAGAGATTATTAAAGAAAATTCCAGTTCAACAAAATGTTCTTGCTCTTGTCGTAGGGACTAGGGAGCGTTAGGGGGGGCCAACAAGCCAACAAGCCACAAAAGAGGGAGGGACCCCAAGTACTTTTACGGCTCCGCCCACTCCCCGCCTTCTATTGCAAACTTATTGGTCCATTAAATTACAAATTTCAAAACAATTATTAAATAAAAAACTAAAAGATTCAATTAATGTAGAGGATGAAAAATGCATTCCGTTATGCTGGCACCGAGAGAACAAGAATCTGTTATTATAGCTCAACTTTCATT
>JANITX010000211.1:12855527-12869715 GCA_027564395.1 Erythroxylum ulei
TCCAACAATTCCAAGCTGGCACCACCACCAGTGGAAATGTGACTCATTTTCTCAGCAACTCCTACTTTTTCCACAGCAGCAACAGAATCACCACCTCCAATAATGGTTGTAACTCCCTTGGCACTAAGATCTGCTAGCTTCTTTGCAATAGCCTGCACCCAGGGTCTCAATTCTAGTTCACCACACATCCAAAGAAAATGAAAATAAAACAAGGATTTAATTTCTTTTGAATTGTTAAGAATTGGATTGCATCCTAATTGATTTTAGGTACTCAGAAGTTGATGATGGAACAACCTGTAACAATGTGGAAAAATATATTATTGCTCACACTAAAATCACAGGCACAATATATATTCTGGGTATAAATATTGAACTAAAACAACAGACCTTGCTATTTGCATCAGGAGCAAATTTTTCTGCAATCACCACATCCGTAGGTAACAACTAACAAGAAAGACACTTCATTTGCCTTGGCCTTCTCAAGAAGTGATGTTGCCAAATTTAATTTATCCTCTTCAACTTGGGAGGAACCACTGATAGTCCTTGTGCCTTGTAAAATGTGAAAATCATTCCTCCCCCAAAAAGGAGGATATCACACTTCTCTAAAAGTGAAAATCAGGACATAGTTCTACATCTCTATCTGAAAACATCAACCAGGACAGGGATTTTAGATTTATTAATGATTTACACAAACTGAAAACTTTGACATCATATCTAAAAACCAGATAACCCAAATTTTCTACTTCTCCAAGAAGCTCATGGATGGAGATATGACAATGACTTATCAGCTTAGGAAAAGGTATCCACTTACAGCTTGACAGACATGAGATAAAGTATTCTCAATAAAGACATGACGGACGTAATCCCTGAAGCTGCCATCACTTGTGATTTTATCTGGTGTCCTTTATCTCGTACCCATTCGGTTCCTTTTGCCCTTCCCAAGCTCTGTAGCAGCTCTCCTAGTGTAAATGTAACAAATAGTGTGCAACATAGCCTCACCAAATGCTTAATATTTTAGAGTTACGAGTAAGATATAGTGAGCTTTTATTTCAGACGCGGTGGAATTATTCTCGAAAAGAGATTCAAACAACGGAATCCGTAAAAAATTTACTGTCAACTGCGTTTCCGATCAAACTAAGTAAAGAGCAGATATAATCATTTTCAGAAAATATTTTAGAGGTGAATAAGAAATTGAACTAGTTGCAGGAAATATGGTTTAAAACCCAACTAATTAACTAGATTAGAAAAAACTGCTCTCAATAGCAATAGACGAACTCATCATACATTACAATACATTCAAGCCAATTTACATATCATCTCCAAAAAGGGTCCAAAGGCATCGTAGTGAACAAGAAATTATTGACTTAAACAATAAAAAAACTATGGCAACTGTAAGGGAAGACATATCAACTTCACAAAGTCATTCAGAAATGAAACTAAACCAGAGAAAAATTTGAAGATGACATTCAATAGTGAGTAGCAACCACCAGATAGCGAAGTTCAGATTGGTTTCAATCAAAAGCTTGCTTTTGTAAAAATGGGCAGAAAAAAGACTCTTCAAGACAAGCTAGTTTGGCAAGAAAAATAGGAAACAATGTTCTATAGTCCGAAGTTCTCATAGAATGGGCATTTTTTAATGAAAAACAAATTATTCTATGAGTATGAGAATGTGTATACCAACTGTTGAGAGGCGCTTTGCTTCTGAATTTGCCCATTCCACAAACTCATCAACTTGGCCTTCCACAAATGGGTCGAGATGATTTTTTAGAGTCATTATAAGCTTTTCTTCCCTCTCTTTTTGCATGGCCTGCAGAACTAAGAATTGTGAATGAATACAGTCAATTTTAAGAGGCTCTTACGTAACAAAACCACTAATGCCAATTGCACCTTAATCTTTTCTTTAACGTTCTGCGTGTGGGTCTCAGTGTCTGGTGAATCATCCTCAATTTCTATAGATGATGAGGAAGCCAGGGCAAATTGGCCAACATAGTCCTCAAAGTACTTGCTCCGAGTCCGAAAATTTCTAGATCTAAGACTTCCAAGGACCTCAACGAAACCTAATTCTAGAACAAAAATAAAAAAAGTGCCAAAAAAGAAAAAACGAAACTTACTTAGCGTTTTTGGTATCGGACTTTGATTTACCTTCTTTTATTGCGAATCCTGCAAGTCAAACTACAGATCAACTACAAAAAACTCTAAAAACAAATTAAATAAAGTGGAAATCGATGAAAACCTATACAAAATGGAAAAGGAACTTATTGATGCGATCAGGCAGAGATGCTTCAGGTTTCAGAGAGATAGATAGAGAGAGATGAGAGGAATGGAAAAGAGTAGAGGGGGTTATTTGTTAGGGACCGAAAGGTGAAGAAGAAGAAGAAACGTCACAGAACAAACTAGCAAAATGGTAGGAAATGAATATTTTTAAATATTAATTTAACCCTTCCGCAACTTTTTCTTCAATAAAACGTCGTGGTTTCTATTTTGCGACATTTTATCAAGGGCGGAGAAGAAGAAGAAATGTCACAGAACAAACTAGCAAAATGGTAGGAAATGAATACTTTTAAATATTAATTTAACCTTCTGCGACTTTTTCTTCAAAAAAAACGTTGTGGTTTCTATTTTATGACATTTTATTGATAAAATGTCACAAAAAGTTTGACAAATTTGGAAAATTAGATTTAAAACGTTACAAAAAGTTTGAACAATTCGCGATGTTTTATAAAAAAAATGTTGCAAATTGTATGTATTTGTTGTTATTAAGGAAAATATACGTAATTAGTTTGTAATTATCTTTGCCATATTTAGATGATTAACGTTACATGTAAATAGACAGTAGTTAGCCTTTGTTTTAGGCACTGATAAGTTTTGTAATATGTATTTATACGTGATGTTAACGCAAAAGAAATACACACCTTTAATCACCAAACTAATAATATCCAACTTTCATTTTTAATGCAAACTGTTTCGAAGGTAGTATCTAGAAATTTTACCATTTTCAATAGTGGACAACCTGAGTGACACAAGTAGCTACAAACACTACTTCATATGGAATTTGATGAGTGGACAACAAGTATTGTTCAAGAAGCAACAACTTAGTTCGCAATTAAGAGAGGAATGGAGTGATTTCTAGATTCTCCATAGCAATGACAAATGATTCATAATTGGGAGGTAATACATTGAGTGTAAAGAGGAACAAGTCTTCAGAGGACGTAAGGTCACTTATAACTGCTTAGTCTTCAACGTTGGAGGCACAACCATTAGGTAATTCGTGATGGAGGAATCAACTTTCCCTGTATGGATTGAACTTGATTTCTCCAAATTAAATAATCGTTGTTGTCAAGAGTTATGATGCTCAAATTAGTGAATTTATTGATTGGGAGTATGGTGTGTTCTGGAGTCATTTTGGTAGTGATTTCTGGTGCTTTAAACTTGGATTGTGCAGGTAAGTTAGTGTTAGGAAATCGGGTCAATATCTTATCCTACATGCAGTGGAATAATTATAAAAAAATTTCGTATTTTATTTCTTAAAGCCAAGATCACTTAAAATTATATAATATGATTATCACATAAATCATAATAAAGCAAAAATCGCTATCCGTACCTTATTATAAAGTTTGATCTTTCTTTTCAAATTATTTTTGAAATCGACTCATCTTAACCATCGTAATCATAAAAGTATCTGACCTCTAATAATATCAACAAAACGTGTTGAGAGTACTTTGAAGCTATTATAGAGAAGTTTAGGCTAAGAGCGCTAGCTCCCTTAGAGCTTAAACCTACATATAATAGGTTTTGAATATTTTAGTAATTTAATTAAAATTAAATTATAATTTCAATTAAACTTTAATGAGAATTACAATTAATTTTAATTAAATGCTAGTTATTCTCAAATAAAATTCAGTATCTTATATTAATCTCTATTTATTAAATATCTCATATTTAATCAGAAAGTTTGTCAAACTTTACAATTAAGTTTAATTTGATTAAAATATTATTTTTTTTCAACTCTTTCTTTATGTATGACTCATTAGATTCTCACATATGTTAATATATATATAAATTATAACCTTAAATAACTAAGAGATAAGTACCTATTAATATTCTGATTTACAAAAAAAAAAAAGTACGGATTAATCAAAATATTAAGATTAACTATAAAATGAAAGAATTGAAGAATATATTGATATAAATCGAAAGACTCAAATCTTAAAATAGTAATATGGTCAAATCGCATGCTTCTGGGTGTGAAAAAGAAGTAAACGAAAAGAAAGAAAAGGACAGATAGAGGGTGACTCTTCTCATTTCTGTGTGTCATCTTATACCCGAGCCCCTTTATTTGTTGTTAAAGTTTGAATAATGCCTATCGTCTTTCAACAGCTTTGCTATAATTCTAAAGCAACGTGGGCTCGCCCTTTGTTTTGAGTACAAAACCATTTGGAATCACTCCCAACTCAATCTTTCCACCTGTCCCTTTGCTTCTTTACGTGAACCGGTGATTCATGATCGAATCTTCAATATGCTTATCCTATTCTTACCAAAATTTTAAAATCAAGTCCTAAATAATATAATATGACCAAGAGATTGTGAATAAAGGATTCAACTGAAAAAGAAAGTCCGATTAGGTGAGCGTATTTAACCCTAATTTATACACACAGATTAAGAAGACAATCCCCTGTTAACAAATAAGCAAAGCGCAATAGTTGGATCAACCAAAGAACACTATCCACCGTTACAACTCATCTTTGCTTGTAATAACAATGAACACCATAAACGTTCAGTGAAACACATCAAGGAAGATGATCTCATCAGTTCAGCAAAGAAATGATTCTGAACACAAATGAAAACAACAAGCTAAATGACCAAAAATGAGTTGTAAGAGTATAAGAACCTTTAATTTGCTATCATATCTCTTGCTTCTTAGGAAGGTATATACCTCTTACTACTTCAAAGAGAGCTAAAAGTTAATGTGACCGTATTGTGCAGTGAAATGAGATCAATCATCCCTGGACGGGGAAGAGGGGAAAGGGTATAGAAATGGCACGAGCATGAAGGATATAAATGAACATAGCTAATGTAGATCTTCCCAAATATTAAGCATTCAAAGACGCATAGTTGGAATATCTTTTCCCATTTACATAAAAAGGAATACATTCGACATCATTATTTACTACTGTTTATTTTTAAGCATCATCAACACCCGGTAATGGTATAGCAGGACGTGAGAAGTGTTCAGTCACCTGAAATTGAAAATTTTGCCATAAGAACCAAAACATAATGAAAAGAATTACACAAGCAAAAATCAAAAATGATGACGATGTCATGAATATCTGCTATAGGCATATACCAAATCACAGTAATATATGGGAAATCTCCTGTAAACCAACTAGATAGGACACACCCAAAAAGAGAAATCACAGCTTGTCAGAAACACAAGACCAAAAATAGAATATCTTAGGGGACTACCCACTAATTTCAGGTGTTCTAGTGGCTTCTTCTTAAGTAAATAGAACATCAAATTACCAAAAGCGATAGGGTTAGGTTGAGGCAGAAGAGGAGTCAGTAGGAGCATCGCCAATAAGCTTGAATTCCTGAACCTCTTTAAAATTCATCCATGGCTTTTCCCACACCTTGGCTTCGTAGACTTTGACCTTGTCCCCATCCTTGACTTCTAATGTCAGATAATACACAGTTCCCGCCACCACTTGCTGCTTCACATTCACCACTTTCTTGAACTCCAACAGCGCGTTCTGAAATCAAACAAACGCGAACTCCCCTCGAAATCACACCATCGTAATAATCAATCAAACAAAATAAGCAAGCAATTGAAGAATGAAAGAAACAGAAAAGGGTTAACCTGCTTCTTGTTGTAGTCATCGACAGCAAATCGAGCAAGATTTTCGATCTCCAAGCTGTTGGCTGATCCGCTCACCTCCTTAACGCCTCCCACGGTTGCCATTTTCTGTGAATATGAATTTCTCTTTCGCTTTCTTTCTTCTTGTGATGATTTTTAATACGGTAGGAACTTTTATATATAATAATTATAAAAGATATTATTTATTATTAATTGAGAAAATAAGATTGTAGTGCCTCTCATTTTGTGCGTGATTTTTACGTTGAATTTCCGGGTTGTTTATTGAGGCCGATTAGAGTTTCTAAAACTAATACTAAAAATAAACTCAATATTAATAAAATTAGTATATATATATATATATATATAATTAGTTTGTTGTATTCTTGGTATTATTTTTATTACTATTACCATTTATATTATTTATTTTTATTATTATTATTACTACTACATCTTTTTTATATTTATTTTTTCTTTTTTTTCTTCGTATTTGTATTAGTACTATTTATCCTAATTATATTTTATTTTCTTTTAATACTCTTTAATTATTCATTGAAGTTTCTAGTATTTAGTTTTTGTTGTCTTCCTATTTTATTATTGGATCGGATTATATACATCAGGTATGTCTTCGTCTTTTATTGGAGTTCTATGTACTTAATTATGAGGTGTGCTAGTTTTTATTTATTCACTTATTTCTTCTATGTCCTGCATCATTATTTTGTATATTATATCTGTATGTGAGTTTAGCGGAAATAATTTTTCTACTATATAAAAGTAAGGCTACGTACTATCAGACCTTCCAAGAATTCGCCTTAATATAAAATTTCAGACTGAGTGTGATGATAAGATTGTAGTGAGCCAACGAGATACTTATCATTTCGTGAAAGTATATAACTCTATTTATTATATAAACCTTACATCACGATCTGGTGTTGTTCGTTGGGAAAAGGAGACTTTGACTGTAGTCAATCTTAGATAACAAATTGAAAAATAGGAAAATGGCTTATTATAAGTAATTTTCCTAGCATGTAATAAAGAAAACAGTAGATGTCGTGGCTGAAGTGCTGAACTGAATCGGTCGTTGACAAGTAGCTTACACGTATCTTAATCTTTAGGCTTTTGAAAATTTCAATTACTTTAAAAATAAGTTACTGTTTAGTTGAGCTTTTCAAGGGTGAGTACGTACTTTTTTATTCTAATTTTTTTTTTAAAATAAGTATTTGACTTAAAATAAAAAGTATTTTTTTAGTAGATATAACTTTTTAACAAACTCAAATTTGAAGCTTCTCAAAAAAATCAATTTTTTAGATAAATTTTTTAGATTAATTAATGGTCATATTTTTTAGTTCATTTTACTTTTATATTTTACACATAATTCTTACAATACCCACAAACTTATTTTTCCGTTTATTATGTATTTAACTATTTACTCAATTTGGATATTTATTTTAATATTTACATAATATTATTTGAATTTTTTATGTTTTAATATTTATTTTCGATATTAGTTTATTTATATTATAATCTATATAAAAGATTTGGTTTGATATATTTTCATTTATGTTTTATATAGTTTAAAATTATATAATAACTAATATATTGTGCTTTGCATATTGTTTAATATACTTTAAATAATATTTATATGCATAAATAATTTTTATTACAAAATAAAAAAAGTTAAAATTAAAAGTGTTTTTTATTTTTATGCTGCCAAACAGTCTATTGTATGAAATTCTTTCAAAAAAGTTCTTTTTTAAATGACAACCAAATAGTCAATTGACTTCTTAGAAATGTTCTTCTCATAAAAGATCTACAAAAAAAGCTCTACTAATAAAAGCTGTAGTAGTATAAACCCAACCAAACAGAGGCTAAATGTCAAAAAATATACAATAAATGATTTAATATCATTGGAAAATTTGTCAGATTTTCTTTAAATTAGTTTCAACCGTAAATGAGTGTTTGTATGCTTTAACTCAGTTCACTTCTTCTAAACAAATTAAAGTTACATACTTTGTATTGCATGTATAGAATGAAAAGAAGCAAATTTTCATTTCCTTTCTTTAAGAGAATTTTTTTTTGTAAAAAATTGATAAGAAATGTAAACCCAATTATGTTTCCTCCCCCCCCCGCTGGCTCAAATTCAAAGCACGTGACAATAGAACTCAAACATTCTTCTTTGAATTCCACTTCACCCTAATGTCTACTAAGTTATCTTTAATCTAAAGTGAGTGTATAAAGAGGACTCGGTTACGTACCAAATAGGGAACACTACAATGCTTTTTCACTCGCTTATTTGAATGACTGATCTCTTTTGTACCTCAATCAAATCTGAAACCATCAGAAATTCATTAACCTATTTTCAATTGATCTGATGCAAATAACAGGGATTTTATTTAAATTTAAAAACCAAAGTTAGCTAGAAGAGTATTAGCACATATCTATGACACTTTGAATATCAAACAAATGATAATCCTTATCGTAAACCAGCGAACTGGATAAAATGTTAGCCTTCAGATTTAGCAGAAATATACAGTGAACCCTAACTCACTGATACTAACTAGTGACATAATGGGATTTGGGACTTCATGACTTGCCATTTTAGTTCAAGTTTTTGGACCCCAAAGAACCTGTTTAATTTGCCATAAACAACATATATATACTAGTAAAACTGCCATTTCTTTTTCATTTTTCTTTACTAAGGCATAGTTATATGGCGATAAACCCACCAATAAAAGAAAACTAAAAATAAATGGTAGCCAATAAATGATTATCCGTTATTTACGAGTTTAATTTACCACACACATATATAAATAATTAATACTCTATTTATAATAAAGAATCGAGATTCAAAGCTATACTCACTATCGGCATGCACAGGGCATTTCATTACCAAAAATAACGCGTCAACACTCTCATGCAGCCGACAAGCCCTTTCTACACCAAATACGTTTGCAAATTCTCCTACTCCTTTATAATTAATATTCATATAGTTTTTTTCTTTATTAATTTGACTGTGATATGGTTGAAAGTTAACAATGATGTTGAAATTGGAAGAAAGTGACTTGAATATGAACATACGAGAGATACAGAGACTGAAAATAACGTGATATTCGTTGCTCTTTAATAGACAAAACAGAAGTCGGTGGTCACTTTTGTTAGAAAAATTAAAAGACCTTGTTTGTCAAAAGTTGAAAATCACCAGACATTTGGCTTTTGATGCTCTACTTTTCCTATAGGCAAATTATATATACATGTATACCGGATTCCAAAGAGAATCAAAAAACTTGAAAAAGTAGTTAATAAGACGGCATTAACTAATAACAAGCTAGTTATTGGATATGTCAAAAGGACTGAGTGGATAATAGTTCTTTGGGGCTATGGCTTTTCCACTAAAACTAATATAACTGTACCAACAGTGTCACCCCGTAGAAAGAATATTCCTCAGCCTCAAGAATACATGTGTACACTATCTATTTTATTGTAGGGACTGAAGTGTTGTATGCTTTGTGGAAAGGACCCTTTACCTAAAGCACCCAGAATATGTCATGTTGTCTTCTCATATATCCCTTCACCGTTTTTTTTCATACGTATGTCTGTTTGCTAATGAACCATTGAGAGTACTTTACTGCAATTAGCTTTGGTTTTTTATTTTGATCCATTTATGGAAATTTTAATATCTGAAAGTGTCAGATTCAGACTCAACTGCACTCATGTTTTGAGTCATTAAATTTAAGTTGGATATCAGATTTAAATATTTACTAAATGAAAACAAATTGGCATTTCCTTTTCTAACTTTTTGATGAGATAATAGTTTATTGTGGATTACTTGGTTCCTATATTTCTTTCTCTTTTTGAATTAATGGAGGTGATTTTATAGTCATGAAACCAGTTTGATTACTACTTGATTGAATTGATAGTGACACGAAGTTTTTTAAGAAATAGTAGTAAACTATAAAACATATACATTGCTATTCCTTCAAAAGAGTCAATCCATATTTTTAATTACAAAATGGTTCTTCGAACACTTAAAAATGATTGATAATTATTTATTTTATTAATTAAGATATAAAAATGTTCAACTAAGATATGTTTCCACCATATTATTTTTAGGTTTTTCTCTCACATTTTAAATGATATATGACAATGTTGAAAACATCAAGATTAGATCTTATTATATTTATATAGAAGACTACCACAAGAAGATATAAGTTGTTTTTAGAGAAAGTAAATAGATTATATGGATAATTCACAAATATCCACATAATATTTTTATTATTTGAATTTAAATTAAGAGGTCTAAATAATTTATTAATTAGTCAAATATATTTTTTTTGGGAAACTTACTATAGTCCAATCACAAACACAGTGAAAAATAACTTTTATAATTTTCTGATCAAATAAAATAGTATGAATCATAAATAAAAAGGTTGAGACGTACATAATTCAAATTCTTGTATAAATTTTTTTCTTGAACCATTAACCACAAGCTACTAACATGTCCAACCTTTAACTGTAGAGAAAAATAATAGATTTTCTTTCTTCATAAAATTCAACTTTCTAATTATGTATAAAGTCTAACACTAATTATAATTATAATTATATTTTTAATAAAATAAAATATCTAATATTTGATTCTTAAATCTCTCAAACTTTATAATTAAGTTTAACTTAATTTAAATTAATTTTCTCTTTTTAGTTGCTCTTTTATATGTGACCTATTGAGTTTTTAACATGTTGTCAACGATTATAAATTATAACTATAAATTATAACTAAAATAAAAAATTAAAACTTCTTTTAATTTGTCTTTAAACAATTTATTACTATATATTATGATTAATGTCTAGCAACTTATCATAACTATCCAAATATTAGAAATATCAAAATAGTTTGATTCAACTTGTCCATAGTTATGATATATAATTTAATTTTTTCACCATCCAATATTCCAATTAGACATAGATTATGAATTTAGATTCTACTCTTTTAAATTCAATTAGGTTCATTCTTGTTAATTAATCATTGATTTATAATTAATATTTGAAAATACTTTTTTAAATCTCAATTCATTTTGACCAGATAATTTTTTAAATCACTACTAATCAAGAACATTGGAATATTTTCTCTAATTACTTTAAAGTAACGATTCCTTTGTTAATTTACTCAACTATCTCTATATGATTTATACTATATCCAAGTAATATCGACCGAGTTATCATAAATAGAATAAGTCATAAATATCATCAAAATATAATAATTTTTATGTGAAATACTTTGATAATCTTTAGTATAAGAATCAATTATATAACTATGATAATAAGAAAATTCACAAATTCATAAGTAATATCTATTTGGGATTCTCATAATTGAGTTAGATCTGTATATTTATTATTTCTAATAAACACTCACATATTTATTTAAGTATTTTCACATTTTAATTTATGAGATCAATTACATTTTTTAGGAAAGAAAGATAATGTGTGCTAGTTTTAACTTTTTATCAAGATATTATCTTGCTTAAACTACAAATATGAAAGATTTAAGAATAATATATAAATACAAATTGAACTTCAAAATTATGATTTCATCGTAATTTCAATTATACTGTAATTATTTCAAAAATCTACCATTAATGTTAAAATATCAAATATAATTAACAAAATATATGAAGAAAAATAGTACATTTAATTAATTATATATGTTGCAAAATCAACAATCAAATGTAAGTTACATTCTAATAATATTTTCTTTGTATGTTCAATTACTAAAACACTTTACTTTTGTATTAATTAATAGAACTGATTAGTTAGAGTAATATGCAATTAGCTGCATTAATTATTAGAAGTTATAATGCATCATCCAAGTATGTGATGATTAGAACTTCATTAGCTCACATCGCTTGTAGAGGTAGAAAAGGCAAGTAGATGTGTACTTATGAATGGCTTTGGCCGAAAAAAGAAAGGAAAAGAAAGCTACTTTCACATATGAAATAGAGAAGGAAAAAAAAAAAGGAATTGACTAACCATGACCAATGAACATCAATAAAGCATGCAACATTAGTCTCGTTTTCACAGGAATATTTCCTTCAACTTGCTTCATTGTCGTTGAAAGGAGAGATGGCTTCCTGTGCAAGAAATTTACTCAAAGTCAACAGTAAAGACCGAAATAGAAAATTCCACTTTCAGTTAAAATTTAATTACATATCCGAATATTCTTTGAAAAGAACAAAACATCATTTTCTGTTTTAAAGGCAAAAAAAAAAAAAAATCTACTTCCGAAATATCGAAGTCAATTAAGAATCTACGCTTTTGGGAAGAAAAACCATTTACTTGATACCGTGTGGTCCTCACAATAGAAAGTAGAAATTTCCCTTGATGAAAGAGATGTCTGCCTTATCTCCTCAAAACTTAATTTAGTTTATCTTTGAAAGCTAATTAAATAGTTTCTATTACTCAACGAAAGCTTAACTGGAAGTCTTCTCGTCCCAATAAATGCATGCCATAAGGAATGTTTTTGTAAAATAAAATCATTTTCTTATATCTAATGTAAAAAGATATTTTTTTTTTTTCGAAAGAGTTAAATTGGTTGGCTCCTACTTTACTAGTTCTCTATACAAACGGAGCTGGCTTTCGGATGGGCAGAGCAAATTAAAATTCCTCATAATTAGGATGAGAAAGAAGATGCATGTAACAGATATAGTTTGGTGTGGGGTTTGGTAGACGCAGCAGCAGTCATAAGCGTTGGCAAAATAGCATCATATATATCCAAGTGAGGCAGGAGGTGGACTTGATCAGTTAAAAGAAAAGGATATGCGTGGTGGGATCAGGTGTTCCTTAAGGTAGGAGAGACAAGAGCTGATCTGAAAGAGTTATACATAGACTGGTGCATGAGTAGGTTAAAATGGGCATATCATAGAACACACACCCACAATGCCAAAAAGGTTTATTATCATCATAAACCAAGGATAGTGGGGGGAGAAAGAAATGGATCAATTATATCCTTGTAGGATTTCCACCAATTCATAAGTGGAACTCAAATTGTGTCATTAGCACAAATGTGGGACCAGACCAGCAGATCATGCATATGGTTAACCCCAGGAACTTGACGCTGCAGGAAGGCTCAGCCATTTGCTTCCAGCTTCCCACTTAGACAATATTTATGATTCTGATACTTATCAAGCTTCTACTTCAGTGAGGTAGAGAGACTGAAAATAAGCTATAAGAATGGTTTCAATTATTCGACTTTTCTTTGCCAGTGACTTGGCAAATCCTGAGAAGAAAGCTAAGAGGAAAATCGAAGGCGAAAGCATTATAAAGAAAAGGGAAATGATTGTAAAAGCCTCCCCAAGAAACATAAACTAGTGCAACACATCTTTTCGAATAAAAGCTGAGCATAACAATCCTTACATTTCTATATAAGTACACAATAGAATCGCAGTGAATGGACGGATAATCGTCATATTTGGTGAAACAAGAAGGCCAAGTGCCTCTTAATCCAAACTGCGAGGGCGTTGCCCTCACAAAACATCTGAGTTCCGATGGTACATCCATCATACATAGTACCTAAAGCTTTGGGCAAGTCAATTTGTCCACGACCTTTAGCATGTGTCGGGTTATAATTGGCTTATTTTGATGAAAAGGAAATTGTACATGACCACTAATAATGTGGTTTTTCTTTCGCAAAGCCATCACCCACCAGAAAAATGGCACATATCTATGCGTATCGCTTGGTCCCTGGGGAGTTCACGTGTCAGATAAGGGTATCTCCTCAAGTTTATCCTATCCAAACGCGTACCAACAAAGGAAAGGACTCTGGCAATCGTTTCTCGGAAAATTAGTTGAAACTTGAAATTAATTTTATAGTCCGTTGCACGGCCGACTGACATGCATGTTCCAGAGACGAGGACATATCTGCAATTTTGATTATACTAATGGGTACAGCAATACTGTCCTAAGATTGTTAACATGATTTTTTGTACTTAGTAAGTGATAAATTATGTGATCATTATTTATAATATAATAATTACTAACACTCACTAATCATTGGTTATGAATTTTTTAAGGGATAATTACAAAAAAAAAAGTCAAATTTTCGTCAAATTTTTAATTATAACCTGAACTTTAAAAGTAGTAACAAAATATTTAAATTTTCATTTTTTTTCCAATTTCTAGACCTAACTTCAAAAAATAGTAATAAAATGCTTAAATTTTATCAATTTTCTTCAATCTTAGCCGATATTATCTATTCTTCTGCCTTAGCCTTTTATTTTCTGTTTGTTCTTTTGAAGTTTTAAAATGCACTCGCATTATAACATACTGCATCAGTAAGTTCTTTAGTTTTAG
>JANITX010000211.1:12871813-12884077 GCA_027564395.1 Erythroxylum ulei
TAGCATGATCACCACCACTAAATTTTGCTTTGATAATGCAGTCAAGATTCAAATTTTCCCCTGCAGAATCAAATCAAATTAAAATAAACTTACAAGAAACAGACTTTGTAAATTAAAAATAAGTAATTCATTATCATTCGACCTTTTCTTTGTTTTCTTCCGAAATAGCATAGTGAGTGCATCTTGGGAGCAATATTGCGTTTTCATCATCTAAGTTAGCCATATCTAGAGGAATTATGCCACCACCAATATAAGGGGGGCCAGGATCAAATGCTTCCACGTCATAACCCTAAAACAAATAACAGTTAATTAATAATAAAATTTCAACAGAGACTAGCTAATCAATGTTCTTTAAACAAGATACTCACACCGCTTTCATCAATTTGTTTCGTATAGCTTAACCACTTTTCATACTGTCCACTTTTGGTGAAACCCCTTTTCTCATATTCCTCTTCGCTATCCTTGAACCCTTCCATCACCGTGTTGTTCTCCTCCTTCTCCGATGGTTTATTAAACTTATTGCACGCAGATTCAACGTAGCTTTCGTCAATCTTCACCTTCTTCAGCGGAGGTTCTTGAACGACGATTGCAATGTGACATTAGTTTCCTGATTCTCCTCCAAATAATCGTCTTCCCTACAGCCTTTAACCTCCTCCATAGTTACCTTGTCCTTCAGTTTTGTATAGCCGGCAACAGCCCACATCTCTGGCTGATTCATACGGCAACTTTGATCATATTCAACTAGTTGTTGAAGACAAGAACCCTAAATGTGTTTCCTTTTAAAACCTAATATTCACCATCAATTGGCCTATATAATATCAACCCGAGCATTTCTTTTTATTCCGGTCTCTAGACCTGGTACAGTGTCGTTTAGGGCAAATGGTAGAGCATGACCCAAATAATGTCATGGTCTTAGCTGAAATTTATAACAATTTGGAATGCCCAAGCTTCAGATTCACTCTCTAGCTTAGACACTGACCGATGCTTCCTTGTGAACAAGAGGAAGGGGAAGAGGCTCAGCGGTGGAAAGCGATTCTCTATACTTGATAGTGTCGTTAAAATTGTAGCTCACAACATAATTGAAATAAAATAATTTTCCAATTTCTTGCCTAATAGCTCATAAAAAATATTATAATTTTTAGAGATTGGAAGAAAATGTTTGACTTAGCATTCTAAATTAAAGTAATTTAAAAAATAAGAGTAAAACAAATAATTTTTTTAAAATTTGAAAACGTTAATAAATTTAAATTTTAATTAATTTCAAAATTTTGACAATAGAACATTATTTATAATAACTCTTATTGTTAAAAATCTTTATTAATAAATTAGTTTTCATTAATTAACAGGTTTTTATAAACTAAAATTAATTAATTATTTTTATTTAAGAGTCTTCTTTTTTAATTAAAATTCAATTTTTTCAATAGATAAATACAATTTCCTTCAATCATATTTCAAATTCTTCAATTTTATTAAATCTTTAATCGATTTTATGATAATCTGATATCAATTAAATTTTTTAAAAACCTTCTATATTGTCGTCTTAACTATTAATTTAATTTTTAAAACATTGTTTTCGTTAAATTTTAATATACTGAATCATATGCATCAAAATTTACAAATGTGCAACATATCTATGCGTATTATAATAAAAAGTTATACTTCACATATGATTTTTGTAAATAGTATGCAGTTTATATTTGATGGAATAATTCTTTAGGCATGGATCATTTCTTTAGCATAGAAAGAGACTAAGTCTTTTTTTACTCAATCATCACCATTATCTATTTTGTTAGCTATAATTCAGGAATATCTCAACTTATTTCAGTTTGTAAACTTCTATATATATCCTACTCATTTTATAAATCAATCATCAATTCAATAAAAATTTATTATTACTTCTTTAATCTTATACACTTTTCATGGTATTAAAGCACCTTTTGTCATATGAGCATTACCTCTTAAACACTTTTTTCCCCCTCTCTTCTCTTTTTATTCCTCGTGACATCTGTTAAGTTTTTGGCTCTTTTGTTGTCCCATATTGGTTGGAGACAACAATTGAGGCAAGACTCTTACCTATATAAGGAGGATGCTACTTCTTTGTTAAATGCACCAAACAAAGTCAAAGATTTGTAGTACAAATTTGACTCTAGTTAAATTCCTCTTTTGAGGTGAGAATTAGAGAGTTTGTCTTGGGTATTTCTTTGTGGGTGTATTGGTGTATTAAAGGATTGGGTGAGAGGAAAAATTGTGTGATTGTAAGAATTTTTCACATAGTGAATTTTCTTCTTGTTGCCCGTGATTTTTCTCCGGTTTGAGAGTTTCCACGTAAATTCTCTTGTGTTATTATTTTTTGATATTTTTGTCTATTAAATATCCTTGGGTGTGAATTTGGAAGGTAGAAATTCTTAACAATAATTGCTATTTTGGCTGCTAAAAAGTAACAGTGGTTGGTTTACACTACATATGACGTAAATGGATGGTAAAGAGTTTAATTAACGAAGAAGAAGGTGCAAAAAGTTCATTAGGGAAAATCAATGCATGGAAATTAAAGAAGAAGGTAAAGTGGTGGAAAGGAGAGGGTAGGGAGTGGGACAGCAAGTTTGATGGAGCAGGGATTGGAGAATGTGGGGAAACGAAGGAAGGAAGTTTTGTTTGTTATATGGTGTAATGAAAATATTTAGTGTTTCCTATGCATACAACAAGTATGTCTTGTAATAAAAGGCTTGTTGAGGGTACATATAAGATGGGTCCTCAGACACCATCTGTCCCCTCATCCCCTCTTTATCTACTCTGCTCACCTCTTTTACTTGTCGTCTTCCACTTTTAATCTGATATGGCCAACATTTTATGTAGCATTGTTAAATTCATCAATCTCTGCAAGGAAAAATGGTACAACTTTGATCAGTTATTACAGAAATTTCGACGAAAGATCCAGTTATAAAGTTAAAATTTTATATTTTATATTTTCAGATTTGGTTCTCTAGACAATAAGATGAAAATATAGCTTCGTTAATCTATTTTGTTCTTCTATTTAGAGGATAATAATGTCTTAAAGAAATTGCATCACTTCTATATCAAAAATATACCAAGTGATTAGGAGATATTTGCCCTTGGGAAATCTATTAATCTTCTACTAAAGTTTTACGTATTGTATTTATCTTTTAGCTATATTTAACGTTAAGATAATTAGAGTTTCACTATTAAACAAATAAGTAAACTTATAAGTTTGATTGTCAGTCAAGAAGAAAGTTCAATAAACATGGGTTCACAATGCGGTTTGATCCAATTCATTCAAGTATAAGGGTCATCATACTCTTATTATACCAATATAATCAAATAAACATGTTTCACGGAGCAGTATATTACTGTATTTGAAGCCACATTTCTCAGTTATTTTAAACAATCTATGGCTAACATGCAAATGCAAAAGAGAAGGCCACCGAAAAGAAGAAAAAGGAAGGAAGCCGCCTGCATAAAGAAGGAAAACATGAAGTATCATGCATGGACTTAAAACACAACTCTTGATAAAACTATTATTACTCACCGGAATACATTTCTCCTTACAGACAAGCCAATTCCAAAATTGACCTTGATTGCTAGTTTATTATGAACCAAAGAAATCAATATAATCCCATGATTAACTTGGAAAACTTTTCTGTTTTCAGTTAGAAGACTCGAACGTGACGGTTAATTATACACAATGTGAAATTAGAGCTTAATTAGAACATTAAGTTTAGCCTCGTCTTTCCAAGCAAATGGGTGAGTGGAATTCAAGAAAAATCTAATTGGGTGACGAGTTTGCTAAGCAACAAGTGGAGGTGAGGCGAAAGACTGCGTCACTGTCCTTAAAAGTATGGACTACAGGGTATGGAATTTTTACGCGTGCTAATATGTACGCTGGTGCTCTCTGGTTATATATATGCACGAATCCACTCCCAAAACTTTGTCAAGCTCTGGTGGGTCACTTGAACAAATTGAAGATAAGCTCTTGGTTCGTGATACAGAGAGGGACAGAGAAAGATGGAGATGGCAATGAAACAATCCAAATTCAAGAGAATTTGTGTGTTTTGTGGAAGTAGTCCAGGAAAAAAGAACAGCTACAAAGAGGCTGCTGTTGAGCTCGGAAGAGAACTGGTATGAATGCTTCTCTATTTCCGGCTGCTGGCTTTTATATTTGATTTAAATCTCTGTTTCTCTTCTTCCAATTTTCTAATTTCCGTAAAAGTTTCAGTTTTCCTTTCTTTCTAGCAGTTGTTAAACTTCTTTCAGTGCTCTTTTAATGTCTATACTGTCGCTAGAACTTGTATTTTCGTTTTGCCTTCCTGCTCCGGTTCCTGTGTTTTGGCTCTGTTTGGGCTCTGTTTCAGTTATTGATTTCTGAGTCGTCCGAGTTGTTTCTGGTTCTGTTATTTCTTTATTGCCTTCTTTTACTAAGAATTTTTCGTTATAAAATCCGTAATTGATGATCCCATTCATGGGTCTTATTACATTGCATACGTGGGTTTCTAGGAATTGGAACTCACAGTTGAAGAATTTGATGAACAACCCCATCTGCTTTCAGTATTCAACTCCAAACTTGGTTTCAATATTCAACAAATGTCATTTCTCTGTCCCTGAGATGCATTTGACATCAAATCCATTGCAAAGAGTGAATACGTGAAAGTTCTAGTGTTTCAATAAATTGGCATTTTGTGCATCATGGTTCATTTCCTTGTCCATGCTTTTAAGGTAAACGTTCGTTCATGGCTACGCAAATTAAAAACTGTTTGACATAAGAGTGCTTTTTTTTCTTCAAGGTGTCGAGAAATATTGACCTTGTATATGGTGGAGGTAGTGTTGGATTGATGGGGTCGGTTTCTCAAGCTGTTTATGATGGCGGCCGCCATGTGATTGGGTACGACATCTATGATTTTCATTTCTAAGCTTCTTTATTTTGTCGTTTTGACAATTGACTACGAAGAGAATTTTTATCTTCTTCCCAGTGACCAACTTTTGTCTTGGTTTTGTCTGCAGAATTATTCCCAAGACACTCATGCCCAGAGAGGTGTGCTTCTTCTTACGCCTATCAATCACTCTTACAAAAAATAAAATGAAATAAAATAAAATATAATTTTAACCTTGTTTTATTTATTTTTTTAAATTTTTATAAGAGCTTAAAAATAAACAAAAATAAAAATATTAGTAACGACCTGTCAATCGCTAAGAGCTTCTTATTGTACCATTTCTAATATGAACATACGCATCAAGCTTGAGACGTGTGTGTTTGTCTCTGAGGACATGTGCGAGACAGAGATTGATAGATAATTATTTGCTTTCTTGGCCGTTTCCTTTTCTCAAATCTTCTATGATAGCTAATTTTATACATTATTTTCTACCCTTCCTTTGCTAGCTTGAAAAGAGTTGGATTTTATTGGGTCATCTAACTTCTAAGTTGGACCTTCTACCATGGTTTTTGCATCTGGGTTTTCAACTTTTTGTTCCTCTCTGGTACGTTTTATACACCCACTTGCTAAGATTCTTATGATAAGTCAGATATTTCAGGTCACAGTCTTTTTGTTTTCCTTGTATATTGCAGTTGTTAAAAGTAACGCATTAGGATCATAAGGTGTGGATATTGTCGCTTTTCTGTTTGTAATATAGTCATCTTTCTTTTTTCTTTTTTTATGACTTTTGTTTGAGCCCACCACTCCTGCTACCCTCATCATTGCTTCTCTGCTTCTCTCTCTCTCTCAGTGTGTGTGTGTGTGGAAGGCACTGTCCCTAAAGGACTTGGTGTCTCTTGTGCATTGTTTTGTATTGACCTCGGACCTTGGGCACTGTAATTTGCAGATAACGGGAGAAACAGTAGGGGAAGTGAAGGCAGTTGCTGATATGCACCAAAGGAAGGCTGAGATGGCTAGACAGTCTGATGCCTTCATTGCACTACCAGGTTGGTCAATATGAACTGGGATTTTCTTTCTACCCTTACAAGAGTGACCTCTTCAGTCTGAAACTTGATGCTTGAAGACCAAAAGAAGTTTAAAATGGTTTAGAGATGACAAACAATCCCCTAGCTTCACCATGAGAGAACTATTGAACAATCATCTGGGAAACATTTGCCATGTATAAATATAGAGATGCTTACCACTCAAACAAGTACGTACATTTCCATCTTACATGATGGGAATTGGGAAGTGGTTTAGGTTAACGTGCGGTTCTCAAATGTCTTACCCGTTTGTGTCAGAAACGTGTATCATGTGAACTTACGCTGAAACGGCATAAGTTAGCCAATAAGGGCACCTGCTTTATGCTACAACTGCTAAGGACTTGTAGACAAAATCTGAGAGAAAAATGAAAACTCAAAAGGACTTCCTGGGATTGGTCATCACCAGAATATCCCCGATTAGGGAGTAACCCTTGAAACCCTAGCCACTGATCTTCATCCTCTGACACTGAAGATTAGGCTTCTGAGTAGTCCTCCTTTCATGAGTGGTCCATTATATATGATACCAGTCCTTTGTCATGTGATACTCGATCATAACCATATATTTTCCACATTAAAGTCAACTGGAACACAGAGAGATCGCATTCTACAATATGGTTTCAGCAGGGATGAATAAATATATATTTTTTTAAACAGGTTAGTAGGGCTGCAATAGCAGTGTGGCCAGCCCAATTGCATATGCTTTGTAAAATTGGACCTCAAGGCCCAAGCGATTCTTGATCATGGTGACGTTTTGAGAAGAAAGAAAAATCTTAATTAGAACTAATTGTGTATGCAGGTGGCTATGGGACCCTGGAAGAGCTCCTTGAAGTTATAACTTGGGCCCAACTTGGCATCCATGACAAGCCAGTAAAGAACGTTTATCCTTCTCCTCCCACATTTGCAAATACGCAAATGGTTAATCAGTTTGATTATTTGCAGGTGGGATTGCTGAATGTGGATGGATATTACAACGCACTGTTGTCGTTCATTGACAAAGCAATAGAGGAAGGTTTTATCAAGCCAAGTGCACGCCATATCATTGTATCAGCTCCTACCCCAAGAGAGCTGGTGAAGAAAATGGAGGTAGGTGAACATAAACAGCCTGTTTCTTCCTTGCCCTTTCAACTCTCAAGTTTATGACAAACGTTAAAATGTTTTGGTTTCAGGAGTATTCTCCAAAGCATGAAATTGTTGCTTCAAAGCTGAGCTGGGAAACTGAGCAGTTAGGTTACTCACCAAAAAAATTCTCAAGGTGAAGAAGAGGAGGCCAAATTCAACGGACTAATGTTAGATGACCAAATTGTTCTTTTTTTTTTTGGTCGTCCAATCCCCATCATTTATGTGAACTAGACAGATTAACATCAAAATTGGAAGCTCTTTGACTATTCTCTTCAATGCCAACGTTTGGTTCTTTCTTGCTCTTTTTGTTTCCTAAGTTCTCATCAACAAGGAGAGGAAAGTTGGAACAAGCATTCTTATTCCTGTTTCTGTTCTAACGTAGATGGTCAGCCATCTTCCTATAGAGTATGAGAATAAAATCATGGTCCTCCAATTCTGATGTGTATTCCCTTTTGCTATTCGTGTACAGCTAATTGTTTTTACAATTCCTAAATACTTCTGACCTAATGTGTCTGAAAATGGCTCATCAATATAGTGAGCTCATGATGATAGAAAACAACTTAATTGATATAATTTAAGACTAAAAGTTGAAGACTAGGATCGGCCGTTTATAACGTTTTATAGGCCTTGGCTAAAGTTAAAAAAAAGGTCCCAAAAAATTAAGAATATACAAACATGTAAATTTTAAAAGCATAATTTTATTATTAAAATTTAATATACATACATAAGTGACCCAATTTATAAATCCACATACTTAACAAAATATTAAATGATCATAAAGTCAGCTAATAATATCCTGCAAATGTCAATAATAATAAAATCATTAAAAATAGTAACATTAACAACAAAATAGCAGTAGCAACAATCGAACATCAATATTAGACAGTAAAACATTAAGAGAATTGCATTAATAAACACACAGATGATCATGATTTATGAAAAACAAATTTCTCTGTGCATTTTAGATGCAAAATCATTAATAATATTACCAAAATCGATATTGTCCAACATATCCTTTTTGATACATAAAATAGCTAAATCATTCTATCTTTCTTGTGACATTGATGACCTCAAGTAAGTTTTCAATAATTTTAACTTTGAAAAACTTCTCTCAGCTGATGTTACCATCATAGGTATAGTTCGTAGAATTCAAAAAGCAATTAAAGCATTTGGATAAAAATCTGCAGCTTTAACAAATTCTAAAAATTTTAACTAATGACATTAACTAATTTGACAAAGTCATTTGCAACACTTTTAATTCAAAAAAAAAGATCATCTAAATCGACATATGATACATTATCATTAGAAAAAGTTGTTGTAAAATTAGTTTCTTAATTTGTTATCATCCAACGACCTCAATTTTTTTGAATCAAATAAGAATTCAAAAATATTTTCAAATTTCGTTAATTGTTCAAATATATTCTTCAATGAAGCAATTGTCATATCCACAGTAACTAGAAAGTAATTAACTTTGAAAGAATTCCCAACTGATTGTATTTCTCTATCGTGATCAGTGTCATCAAATTGTCTTTTCCTAATAATACAACATTTAGATGGAAATGTAGGCTTTACATTCATCTCATGTGTAAGAATTTTGACAGCCAAACTCCTCATCTCTATATTTCTCAAAAAATGCCGTAACACCATGCAATTGCTTTATGGTAACATTAATGCACATAGATTTAGATTGCAACTTTTTACTCACTATGTTAACAGTGAATAAAACATCATACCAAATAACCATGCCAAGTACAAACTCAAAACTCTCAAATACTCTAACCAAACTTTCCGCCTCACTCTTCGACTTAGCATCATCACAAAATCTAGATAATTCCATCAAAGTCAATCTTATTTGAGGAGCTTGAAATCTAATAGCTTTAACACTTTTTATTCAACTCTCCTAACGAGTGTTAGACAATGATTTCGTGGTTAAGCCTAAAACATTATCAAGTAAAACCTTCCATCTTTTAGGAGAACTTGAAAATAATGCATATATGCATAACACAACTCAAAAAATGAAACAACTTTAACACAATAATGTGTCATATCACTAAGAGTAAGATTAAGATTATACAAGCACATGACATATATAATGCTCTCAGATTTATTTCAAGTAATCGCTCTTGAACTCCTTGGTGTTTTTCCTTCATATTAGAACCATTGTCATAACCTTGACCATAACCTTAACCCCTTACATTATAAACATTAAGATCAAGAGACTTAATTGTATTCAATAATTCATTGAAAAGTTCCAATCCAGGTGTGTCATCTACCTTTAAGAACTCTAAAAAATACTCCTTTATTTTTATTTTTTATTTGACATATTCATACATCGTACTAACAAACTCATTTGTTATTGATGGCTTAAATCTGGGGTATAATCAAGAATAATAGAAAAGTATTTTGCCTTTTTAATGATCTCTATGATAGAACTTCTAACACTATGGGCCAATAAAGAAATCAACTCATTTTGAATTTTGTGACCAAGATAATGATGATGAATTTCATTTGAATACGTCTAACATGATCTTGCATTACTACATCAAATTCAGCAATCATCTCAATCAATCCTAAAAAATTACTATTACTACCTTGGTAAAGTTTCTCATTGGATCCATAAAAAGCCAAATTATATTTAGCAAGATATTTCACAACATAAACTATTCTTATCAAAAATTGTGTCCAACATTCTTTCTCCTTTTCAATTCCTTGATGCAAATCTTTATCAACTGTTTGATTTTTAGTTAATCTTACTCTTAATTCATTCCAAGGTCTTATATTAGTCATATGCTCAATGCAATTCTCATGTTCTTTGAGTCTCCCACTAAGATGATTCCAATCTCTAAATCTATCATTTGCTAATGCACTTTGTTTGCTATTAGATTTGAACAACTTACAACAAAAACAATATACTTTATCTATATGTTTAGAGTAAACCAACCATTTGCTATCGCTAATCTCTCCATTACTCAAATTTCTATAATAATAAGAATATTAAAAATGACAAGAGGTATTGTCTAAAGGAAACATAAGAATCAATTCTCTTACAAGCCCCTTTTCAACTAAATTGTCCCTTTATTATCAAGATTATCCTAATTTCTAGAATCACAAATATCCAATGTAGGGATTAGTGGCTCATCTGCCCTTAAATTTTCTAAAGTAGATGCATTTGGTACATGATCATGCTCACTCAAATTTCTAATATCCTCATGAATATGAATCTCATCACTTAAGTTTTCTTTATATTGTTCAAAACTACTTTCACCTAATTCCTTAAGATTCTCACTAGAGGAGCCTATTCTTTTAATAAATTTATTAATTGCTCCTTTTCGGGAGTCTATTAACTGTTCTACTCCCCCCCCCCCCCTTTTTCACTTTTAGACAAATGCTTTTTAGGCAACATAATATAAACCAATTATAGCACAATTGAACTAGAAAAAGAATAAAAGTATCTATATGAAACTGGAAGAAGTATGCAGGTACAACAGAATACCAATAGCTTGACATTATATCACAAAGATATATCAATAGTATTATATCTGTGAGAGAGGAAAAGTAAATAGTAAAATTTAATATCCTATATTAAAATGACAAAACAAAGAGCAAATTTTAATGATAGAGAAACACTAATTTCTAAAAATACAAGAAATTAACATACTTAGGAGAAAATATAGTAAATTATATTCTAAGTTAATAACTATTCTAAGTTTGCCAAATCAAATATTATCCTATTATGCAAGTTGTGTAAATGATTGAATATTATTTTGTTAAGCAAATAAATAAAGGTATAAATTATTAACTCAAATATTTTTAATATTTTTTAATTTAATTATTGTTAGTGATTTTTTATTAATTTTTTTATCGGAATTAACATAATGGTAAATGTAGTAATCTAACATTACCAACCAATTTATAAACAACCAACCAAACACATCCAACTATTTACGCTATTATTTAATTATCAAATTGTTATTATTATTATTTAATTATCATGACATGTTTAATAAAATCATATGAATTTTTATAATAAAGGAAAATGCTTATGTAGTCTATAAATTGAGTAACTTCAATTATTTGATTTAGTCATATTATCATTAAATTTATGTGAACCTCTATAAAAACACAAATCCAACAATTATTACATTACTTATGGAAAAGTATATGAAAATTACAATTATAAAAGTTAAATTATTTATTAATGTTTAATTATATTTTTATAAATAATAAGTAATCTAAAAATGAAAAAGGAGAGACACAAATATAAACAATATCATTTAATATTAATTTTTTGATTTAAAATGCTAATATAATGTCCACGTTAATGAACAATTACAAATTAATTATACTATATTCAAATATTTAATAAGCTAAATTAAAAAAAACATAAACTTTACCTTTAAATTATTACTCAACATTGAGAAGACAAAATCGTTAAAAATTTTTGCAGTCAATTTTTGAATTGAAGTATCTTAAATTCAAATTTCACCTAATTTTTGAGTTGAGGTATCTTAGATTCATACGTTGATGAAAATAAAAAAAAAATAGAATGTAAGAAATACACTTAAATGCTTCAAAACATTTATAAATATAACAATCTAACGTTTATAGCTAAAAAAGGAAGCTATTTAGATTCTATGGTTGAAAGTTAGAAAATTACAGTGTAAGAAATACACTTAAATGCTTCAAAGCATTTATAAATATAACAAGTTAAGTTTTACAGCTAAAAAAAGAAGCTATCTAGCTTCCTAGGTTGAAAGTTAACGTTAACTTTCTCAGTAATATAGCTAATAAGTAATGACAGAAGCTATTTATTAGTTAACATTAGTTTTTTGATAATATAGTTAATAAATGAAGTTATTTATTAGTTACATTTAAATATTTACTACCCTTCTGAACTGAACGAATAAATGTTGAATATGATGTTTAAAGTGAGCTCCTAAGGATGGCGACATCGAAACTAGGCCATATAAGTGAATGATATTTTTAATTTTGTTTTTGAGTACTTATTGGACCAAGGGATAAATGCAATGTTACGAATACCGTACCAGGCTTGGTATCGGATTTAATTCTGGAACGGAACTATACCGATACCGGTCAGTACCGGGTACCGTTTCGGGATATTTTTTAAATTTATAAAATAGTCTCTAAACTTTTTAAAAATTGCAAAATAGTCCATATTG
>JANITX010000211.1:12914004-12924635 GCA_027564395.1 Erythroxylum ulei
GATCCAACAAAATTCCAAAACCCATCAGAAATTCACAATCCAACCATCCAAGATCCAACTATCCATTCCAAACACAACAATAAATTGAATTAAGCATGAAATTTTCAAAATCAAAAACAAAATTCATAAACCAACTTCGATCTGGGCGGGTCTTCAAGTTTTGTCACGGGTCAGAGCGTCGACCTGTCTCCGGTGGCTTCAGTTGCATCTCCGGTGGCTTCCCTGCGGTGTCATGGTGCTACGGTACGACGACGAGGAGCAGAGAAGGTGGTGGCGTCGGCGACGGCGTGGAGGAATGACGAGCCGAAGGGAGAATGACCAAGGGAGGTGAGCCGAGCGTCGAGGAGGACTGGAGGAGGCGAGGGTCAAGGAGGAGGCAACCGACGGCGGTGAGGAGTAGGCAGGGCGGCGCGGCACAGATGAGAGAAGAAGGAGAGAAGACGGCGTGAAGAGAGAAGAGAGACGAAGAGTAGGGTTAGGGGGGAGGCCGGGTAGGTTAAAATTTTAGGTTTAAAATTTTTCAAATTTGCAATTAGGTTCCTATGATTTTTAATTTTTACGGTACCGGCCGATATTTTTTGGAACCGTCGGTACCGACCGAAAACTACCGATACCGACCGGTATTTTTGGCTGATACCGATGAGGCTTGTTCCGTTCCAGATTCCAGCCGGTACGGTACGTTCCGGCCGGTACCAACCAAAACGGAACGAAATTCCAAATCATTGGTTGAAAGAAGACGAAACAATCATCTTCCCCTTATCGGTAATGATTGACTATCACAATAAGAAAACACGTCACATTAATTTATTTAATGGCATCTTAACTTACATCCATTTGATATTGAAATGATATAATTTTTAAAATGTGAATACTATGAACAGTATAAGAATTAAAATTTAAATTAAATTAGGATGAAAATATTACAAATAAAAAAGTACTTTTTAACTCTCTCTCTCTCAATGTATATTACATGTGAATTATTTATAACTCTTTTTCAATTTTTCTATCTCTTTCTCTCAATTTCGTTTTTTTTTACGTGAGTAATTTGAAATAATCTCTTATTTAATTAGAATTAAAGCTGCATATTATTGAACCTCTTCATATTCTGCATATTGGCAGGATTAATAATGGAAGTTGTTATCGTTATATTACATGTGAATTATGTCTAAGAGATGAAAGAGTTATCTTTGCCATATTAGGAGAAGTTGGTCTCCCATAATTGAAAAAAGTGTCACATTAATTCATTAATCGTAATTAAATTTTAGCAAAAATATTTAAAAACACGTAATTTTCACTTTACATATCTATAAATAACAAGGATGCAACACGCCAACACCGACTTGGCTAACCACGACCATGGGAGAGTTCTGGTGTAAACAATTAAGAACTGCTCAAGCTAGACGAAGGCCGGTAGGTTCTTCGCTGCTCCAGATCATTGAAACAAAATCTACTGTGTGCTAGTTTCATGTTTTTTAAAATATATATATAATGAATTTGGCCGTTAAAAGCAAACAAGAGTTTTACTGGTTCTACTTCAAACAAGTTTAGTGATGAGCATAAATTCCGAAGCTAAGGATTAAAAAAAAAATACTGGTACATTATCTTAAAAGATACAAGAATCGACGACGTAATAAAATAAATGTCCAGGAAGTTCTTCACAGCAGAAAAACAACTTATAATCATTGAATATGGTCAAAATATTATACAGCTTATGAAGAGAAGGACTTACTGCAAAACCGTAGACAAAATAAAGGGAGTTCTTAATGTGAGGAGGGGGATTTTCCCGATGATTGGTGTCTGGTGGGTGATGGCGATGTAGAAAGTTGGCCTGGAAAGGGGTCGGTCTTTGTTCTTTTGGAGTGAAAATGAAGTTTTCTCACCAAACATTAAATTTTTCGAAGAGTGGCAAGCTTTTTGCTTGCATTGCCAGACACCTGATTTCACATAAGAAATGCCTATCTCACCTTCCTGGCTTGTAACACAAACTTACTGTCTCTTTAACTGATATGAAGCTTTAGCAAGCTGCTGAAAATATAAATTTAAACTATTTGGAAGAACCTGTTAGGACTAAAGCAAATATTTAGTTTTCCATTTCAAGAAAAGAAGATGTAGCCAAGAGAAAAATTATACTTGAGAACAATATTCATCTAAAGAAACAATGTTGAGCAATACTGAGAACAGAACCAACACGGTAAGACCGTAATTAGAAAAGGCTTCACAAAAGTCTCTGAGTCTCAGTACCCGTTATAAAAGGTTCGTGACATTAATTTTTGATGTAAAAATATAACATTCAAATCATTATTTATGATAATTAAAGCAGAGCTGTGTTGCGTGTTAAAATTTAACAAAACAACTCTGTATTTAGATAGATAAGTTGGTCCCTACTAGCACGGAATATAAATTAGAGAATAAGGAGAAAGATAATATCTTTACTCTTAAACCGTTACACAGAAGAGTTTCTTTTATGAGAGAATTACAAAATAAGTGTGTCAGAAGTATTGTACGAAATGTATATCAAGAAGGTGGTGGTGGTTTGGGTCAGTTGAAATGGAACTATTACCATCTTTTGGCTGTATTAATTCTTAAGGCTCAATCAAACTTTCTGCTGGAAGTGAACCATGTGCTTAAGTGCAAAAGCCAAACTCTCTCTTAAATATACCAGAGTTCGGCACCAACCTTCATACAGCATCTAAATTATAAGGAAAGTTTCATTGTCGCACAAGCCACGATAGCTAAACCTCCCACCTCCCACCTCACTCCTCGTCCTCTCTCTCTCTCTCTCTGCCTCTGTGACGAATATTCAGTTCCGCTTCCAGGATTCTGGTCACTGCATGGAGTTGTAAAAGACTTGTATCACGTTAAAGAACACTTTTTTATATTGTCAAGGTCTGGTACTCTTATCAACTTATATATATGCTTATATGTCACGGTTCTCATTACATCTGCTGAGCCCTTTCATGGAAAATTTAGCTTAGGTCTGTTTCTGAACTTTTCAGGGTTTCTCTGTGGTCCTTTTCTTTGTTAAAGGTACGCAGTTTTTCTTTTACTTTCCCAACTAGCTAGAGTATATACATATGCTGAGCAACTAACTGTCCAATTGTTGAACTTGATTTGATCTAATTGGCTTGTGGTAATTGAACCGGAAACAAATCAAGGACGAAATCACAGTAGTATTTCTCATTTCATTTTTTGCCTTGTTAAACTGCTGACCATCACTTTGGCACCAATAATCTCTCTGTTTCTTAGTCATGGCTAGCAGAATCATGCTTTTCGAGCACCTGGAATTACAGAGAGTTGTTTTCTCAACTAAAGACAAATTCTGCAATTTTAAGAACGTTTCTGTTCTCCAACAACCATGATTTCTTGATAAAACAAAAACCAAGATTTCTATGACAGTTTTTTTATTAGCCAACTGATGGAGGCTACTCCCTGAAAATGTGTAAATTTGTTATCCTATACGTGAGTAAATATGTGGATTCTACGACCCTTCTGTTTTTTGATAGCTGTCTTCTCTTATGTTTTATTATCCAAGATGGGAGAAATGGCAGGTTTCCAGTTGGGTGTTATTGGCGCGCTGTTTCTTTCAGTGGCATCGTCAGTCTCCATTGTTATATGCAACAAGGCTTTGATGAGCAATCTTGGCTTCCCTTTTGGTAATTAATTCATGCCATTGCTTGTTTAGATTAACAGATACTATTCTGCGAAAGCTAGTTACTCTTGTGAAGTTCACATATAAGCTGATATTAATTCCTTTCTTTTCACTTTTCGTCTGCACTTTTTTTGGGAAAAGCTACGACTCTTACCAGTTGGCATCTGATGGTCACATTCTGCACCCTTCATGTGGCAAATCGATTCAATTTGTTTGAATCCAAATCCATTGACATTAAGACTGTGATTCTATTTGGCATCCTCAATGGTATTTCTATTGGACTCCTCAATTTGAGCCTGGGATTCAATTCTATCGGTTTCTACCAGGTAAGAAGACCTCATATTTTTCTTCTGAAAGGACAAGCTGTTATATTAACTGATCCATCAGAACGTTCTTTAGTCCGGATGTGCTGTTAATTGCAGATGACGAAGCTTGCAATCATACCATTCACCGTGCTATTGGAAACTCTTTTCCTTAAAAAGCAATTCAGGTTATGTAAAACTCAGAGTCAATCCACAGAACTTTTGTAGCATATTCTTTGATTGACGCTGCATTATTCTGCTTATGCAGTCAGAACATCAGGTTTTCTCTTTTTCTCCTACTTGTTGGAGTTGGCATTGCATCTGTGACCGATCTCCAGCTGAATTTCGTAGGCACAGTTCTCTCCTTACTTGCCATTATAACAACCTGTGTTGGTCAGATTGTATCCTTTTTTGATAGAGACCCTTTACTTTATTGGCAGGTAAAAAGAATCTTGTCTCATAATAAAAAACAAATTTATGAAATGTTAAAAGTCAGGGAAGTAAGCATCACGGGTTAGAGAACTAGTTTGCATCATCTATGGTGACGGCAACTTGAAAACGGTATTCATATAAACTGAAAGTTTAAACTGTTGGGTTGATATATTATTATTCTAGACAAGCATCTGGAGATATAATTTCTTAACTAGATAATTCAGCTGACAAACACTATTCAAAAGAGGCACAATGTATCTTCCACACAGTTGCTCTATCAATCAGCCCCATTTCAGGCAGCAGTTCTTTTTGTCTCAGGGCCTTTGGTAGATCAATTCCTCACCAACAAGAATGTTTTTGCCTACAAATATTCCCCTATCGTCTCGGTGCATTTCCTTTTTCCTTTTTTGACTTTTTCTTCTTTGGTTGAACACACGTAGAAGACTTATGTGGAATTCCAAGATGCTAAAGGACTGTTGGACGCTTCTTGTGCAGGCATTTATCATACTTTCCTGCGTTATTTCCGTCTCAGTGAACTTTAGCACCTTCATGGTTATTGGGAAGACGTCACCGGTCACATATCAAGTGCTTGGCCACCTCAAGACATGCCTTGTTCTTGCTTTTGGATATACACTCTTGCATGACCCTTTTACAATGAGAAACATCATTGGAATCTTAGTTGCCATCTTTGGAATGGGATTGTACTCTTACTTTTGTACGCAAGAGCACAAAAAGAAACAGTCTGTTGACCTATCACTAGGGTCTCAGGTATTCCTCTCTTTCTTTTTCACTCTCCGTGTTACTAACTAAAATCAATTTCTTCTAACCATGAGCCGGGAATTTTATGGAATTTCTGTTACAGTTGAAGGACAAGGACAACACACCACTTTTGGCCATGCAAGACAAAGAAGGTCATGAGACTAAGAAATCTACAAAGGACTCTGTTGTTTAAGCAATAAATAAGTAGGGGTTGAGATAAGAAGTTCCAGTGTACCTATGTCTCGGACATTTTTTGTTGGCTCTAAATGGCTTTCATTCTTTCCTAATAAATTCATGCTAAATCTCTTTTGTCAACCCAATATTTAAAACAAAATCTAAGGAACTATTGGTCCATAGTCTTGATAGTGCACTATGAAGAGAACTCAGAGCAATCAAAATAAATCTAACCAAATGTTTAACATTACTTTATACTCAGATGGGAAACATATCTGCTAATCATTAAGGTGTGTAATCCCATCTGGAAATACTACAACAATATACAGGGTTGATAAGATTTATATTGTTTAAAATTCAACAAGTTCAATATAGATGGTTTTTCTCACAATTCAAAAAGGAACGTGATCAGCACATAAAATCCTGAAAGCCGAAGCTCCCGGATCATCTGACTATTAATGACAGAAATAAGTACAAAATCTCAACAAAAAAAAAACACTGGCACGCTTAAATACAAACACAGAAAGTACAATAATGTTAGCGTACATAAGAAAAAATATTTAACATATTAAACCATATCATTGTGGACGCTAAAGTATAAGTATAAATGAAAACAAATGAAAAGCATGCGTAAAGGTAGATATGTTACAATTAACACTTCTCAAAGTTATTGCTGCAAAGTTGGTGGTAGCTAACCTGAAAAATATAATTAAGGGGAGTCAGACCTTACTAAGTAAGTCCATATCGTCCTATGACACCTAATGATATACTCACCTAATATATAGTTTATACTAGTATAAAACATATATATCATGCATGATAGACAGCATGCAATGCATAATAAATGGTAGAGGAGAAATATTTGTAGGATCCTAGTCTCCAAGGTAAATTCTCACAATAATACACTTTGAATGGTTACGAGAAACTAAGCATCACCAACAATCTAGCCACACACCTATACTCGTATAGTCGTATGGCTCTTTTAGTCCAAAAGGGTCTCATATCACAAATCATCTCTTATAATCAATTTATTGCACATCTATTCCTAATGCATACTTATTAGGTGGCGCGTTTGATAAATTTTTTCTCCACAATCACAATCAAACACATTAACACACAATCTAAATATAAATCCACAATTTCACAGAACAAGTACTCACTCATGTGAGCATTATCATAAACAGATGCAACACCTAAGCTCATATGCATATATCTATATATCACAGTAATATTAGCATAGATATCACGATAACGACTACACAAATTGCATATATACAAGTATATACTTATAGGTACTTTTATAAATATATATGATATCATATCCACATGCATAAGGATAGGGGCATTTATCTTGACTTAATAGGTCGTCATACATGTCATTATAGAACTATATTTAATAACTGGTATAGAGTTGGTATCAATAGATAGATATGAACTTACTTGATTTATGTATTTGTTTATCTAAACCTTAAAATGTAGGTTTCACTCCAGAATTACCTATAAATAAGAAGAAAAAAAACATCTAATTAGGGTTATTTATAAGTTGTCAGGCCCAATTAACAATCTAGAACTCGGTAGGTTTTTAAAAAATCATTATTTTGTATAAGATGATGTTTACCGATTTCAGTCATATAGGAGAATTCATTACATGCAACAACAACCTAGATAGACAATACAAATTTATGTGCCTGAATTGTAAGAACTTTGGGATCAACTAGCATTTGGCAATCCTATCTGGCCTAGTCTTAATGCTACTATGATCACAAATCTTTGAGATCGTCAACATATATGGCATTTACTTTTGACTTTCAAGGATGAATTTGAACTCATTTACAACTCTCTTCTTCATAGAGGAACTCTATATAATCTCAACACTGTCATTAAGGAACTCATCTCATAGAAAAGTCGCCTTAATATGCTTCACATAGAGAAATCTATCTTATCTGCTAATGTTGTCCTGGCAACTCATACTTCGTCTTATCCCATCTACTAATGTTGTTCTTGCAACTCATACTTCATCTCAAACTTCTCGCAACTTAAGTAAAAAGTTTTATAAAGAATCTTGTAGCTATTACAAAAATCTCGAACATCACATCTTTAAATGTAGAAAATGACTCAAATAGAACTCTAGATAAGGTAATTCTTCAAAGTTTCTCCAGTCTACTTCCATTGTTGTTGCTGCATCTAAAGGGCAACAGAAAGCATCTCTCACAAATTATCCTTAAAAGACCTTCATACCCTCCTTTAATAACTTCAACTGGATTTTGATACAGTCTCCTCCTTTACTCTATTTATCACATCAGGTACCTCAAATTATTGGCATCTCAATTCTGCTTGTTGCAATCATAGTACATCTGATTCTTCTATTCTTCACTCTTAACAATACCATCTATCTACACGTTGTTCATACTGTTGATAATTCTACTATGTATTTATAGCATATAGGTACTGTTCACACATCCACATTACATTTACCTGAAACCTTTCTTATTACCAAAATCTCATTAAATCTTATTTTTGTTGGACTATTATGTGAACTTAGTGTTAACTTATCCTTTTTTAGTCGTAGTTGCATTATATAGGATCCACAAATAGGCAAAATACTTGGTAAAGGGCATAAGGTTAGACGGCTGTTTGAGCTTACCTCACTAAATCTTCCTGCAAAGCTTGTTATTGTTGCTATCACCTATCATATATGACACTCCAGTTTGGGTCATCTTACTACCTCTAGATTAAGGTCTTTAATCTTTAGCAGGAACCTAGGTCATGTTAAGACTAAAATTTTAATTATATCCTTTGTTAACTATATAAAGTCATGCTTTACTATTTTCTCTCAATGATTATATCTCTTTAGCACCTTTTGATCTAATTCATTTTGATATTTGGGGTCCTGTACCTTATGAAACTATGGGTGACATGAAATATTATGTGATATTTGCTGATGATTTTTCTCATTATACATGGAATTATCCAATGCAACATAAATATGAACTATTCTTCATTTAGTATCGTTTTGCTGATATGATTCACATTTAATTCTCTTACAAGATTAAAGTATTTCAAATTGATAATGCAATGGAATACAAAGATACAAAATTTACTAATTTTCTCAATCAAAAAGGACCATCATTCAGAGATGATGTCCAAACATGTCTTAACAAAATGATCGAATTTTAAAACATTTTTGAATTTCCTGTCATGTCAAATTCTGGTAACATAAATTATTCTCTACTCTATCATCCTTTTAGATTCAATATACTTCTTCCTCCTTTCCAACTGATCCAACTATTATTTTCCCTGATGACTTTTCTACAGGAGCATCTAGCTCAAATAATGTTGATTCATCTTCCCCTACTTTTAATGAATCATTTCTTGTCATGGATTATGTTACCAGTTCTTCTTTATCTCAACATGTTGTTGTATCTTCTTCACTTTTGTTCCTCTTCATCCTACTTGAGTAAGAAAACCTAATGTTACTCTTTGTGATTATCATTTTAAAACTGCTATTACTTCTTTCTATGAACCTAACACTTATTGTGAAGCTAGTACTCACCCTTTCGGTAGAAAGCAAAGACACAAGGACTACAGGCTCATACGAGCACTCATACTTGGGATTTAGTTGATTTACCACTGAATAAGTCTATTTATATATATATGGGTTTATAAAATTAAGACTAAAGCTGATAGATTTGTAGAAAGATATAAGGCTTGTCTTATAGCTAAGGATATCATGCAAAAGTATGGTATTGATTATGAAGAAACATTTTCCCCTGTAGCTCGCATCACCTCTGCACGTAGCCTCCTTTATATTACTGTTGTCAAACAATGACACTTGTTCCAAACAAATGTGAAAAAAATGCCTCATTAATGGTAGTTTATATGCAACCCCTCCTTACAATAGTCATCCTCCTAATAAGATTTGTCGTCTTTAAAAAACTCTTTATGGCTTCAAGCAAGCCCAGTAAGCTTGGTTTGCTAAATTCAGCTCAACTATTAGTCAGATTGGTTTTTACTCCAATTTATATGATCATGCCATGTTCATTTTCCACACTAATAGGCAATGCATTCTTTTTCTTATTTAGATGATATGATAATTACTAGTAGTGATTCACAGGGTATCAATGATCTCAAATCATTTCTCAATACTCAATTTGAAATGAAAGATCTTGGACATCTTAGCTATTCCCTTAGTCTTGAGGTGTCATTTGATTCCTCTTGATATTATTTATCTTAAGTCAAAAATGCTACAAATCTTTTTTTTGGTGTAGGCCTTATCGATGAGAAAATAGTTAGTACTCTAATTGAGGCTAATGCTCACTTTTCTGCCACTGATGGAACACCTTTTCGTGATGATACTCTTTATCGTCAACTAGTTAGGAGTCTTGTGTATCTTACTATCACTCGTCTAGATATTGTCTTTGCAAATTATAAAGTCAACCAATTTATGTCTGCTTCTTGCAGAATTCATTTTGTTGTTATTCTTCACATTCTTCGTCATCAAAGGTACTTGATTTCATGGTCTACATTTTCGTAGTACCTCTTCTCTTGATTTAAGAGCTTATTCTAATGTTGATTGAGATAGTGATCCTATTGATTGTCCTTCTATGACTGCCTATTGTTTCCTTTTGTGACTCTTTAATCTCTTGGCAAAGTAAGAAATAAACAGTGATTTCTCAATCTAGTACTGAAGTTGAATATCGAGTTTTTACTGACACTACCTTTGAACTTTTTTGGCTTTAATAGTTACTCTAAGATATAAGCATTATCTTCTTCTACTATTTTACACTGTAACAATTGTAGCGCTATACAAATCACTCACAATGATGATTTTTTAACGAACATATCAAACATGTTGAGAATGATTGTCATTTTGTGTGATTTCATGTTTGTTAAGGTACTATTCAAATTCTCTCTATTTCTTATCAAAATCAACTCTAAAGCTATTTCGCAAATATTTTTACAATCTTGTTCACAAACTTCAGTTGGCTAATTCCATCTAATCTTCAACTTAAGGGGGATATTAAATGTATAAGAAGTATATAGTTGTCAAATCAAAGACAACCTTAGTCTTAGCCAGTGTTTTTAATTCCGTACCGTTCCGGTCGGTACCGGCCAGAACGTACCGTACCGGCCTAAATTCGGTACCGGTACGGGTGTAGGTGGTACCGGTAAAAAATACTGGTCGATACCGGCCGGTATTCAAAATACCGGTCAAATACCTGCTGGTACCGAAAATTTTAAAAAATTAAGGGATTTTTTTGCAAAGTTTTCAAAAAATTTTAAAATTTCGCTCCCTCCTTCCTACCTCTCCTTCC
>JANITX010000211.1:12924735-12939811 GCA_027564395.1 Erythroxylum ulei
CTGCCAGGTCAACACCCCTGCCGCAGGTCGGGGAGGCTGGACCACCGCCTGTGCCGTTAACCAAGCATGATAGCAGCGTGAGGTGCGAACCCAAATCGATAAAGGAGCAGCACTTGCGTGGTTCCAAATGAGGGCGTTGCGCGCAGACCACACCTGCCAACAAAAACACAAAGCTAGAGCCAAATCATGGGCATTAAACAATTGAAAAACCCGGCCCAGCCAATCTTAGAAGCCGGCTAGAACCGGCCCATAGGAGAACACTGCCACACCTGCTTGGTATACGGACAGGTAACCAATAAGTGCATCAGGTCTTCCGAAGACTGAAGACCTGATGCATAAAGCAATTTCGAGCATAATCATGGCTATGTTACAGTTATTTGGATGTACCTTTGAGTGGGAGGAGACTTTAAACATGATAATAAGATGCACGAAGCATGGTTGCTCGGATGGTGTACTTGTGAATACAACCTATACGTATGTCATTTATGTAATTTGGAGGAAAAGAACAAAAGAATACACACAAGAGTGGAAGAGAGCAAACATCAATTAGCGGAACACATTGTCAACTACCCTTGAGAAACTATTATAGAAACTATCTATCAGCCAAAAATTTGACTAGAATTTGGATGTTGTAATTTGATTTTTGTGTGTCTTTTTGTGTTTAATGTTGCTTTTAAGATAAGAGTTTTATTGTAATTTCGCTAGTTTAATAAATTTTTATTTATTAAAAAAAAAGAGAGAATTAGCTGTGCCAATTTTATAATTTCATTTTCACATATTTTTGGGATCCACTCAATATTTAAATTAAGTTAAAAATTTTAAATACTGAAATAGTTTTACTTGGTTTCGGAGTTTGCAGGGGGAAGCCTAAAATAGGATTGGTAATAAATGGTTATAGGTTTTTAAGAAGTATATTCTCAATTTTAACTTACACATCTATTTTTTTTGTAATTTTTTATTTGTATTTTTAAATAAAAATAAAAAGTTGCTTGATTGTTAACTTATATTTTATTATTGATAATAATTATATATTAGATAAATTTAAAGATACATAATAATTTATCAGTAAAAATTTAATAATTTAATAAATAATTTGGATTTATTAAATTTTAATTTTAATTGAATTTTTTAAATTAAATTTTATTTAAAAATTTATATTTTAATTTTTGAATTACATTTATTAATAATTATTAAAATTATTTAAAAATTAAATTAAATTATTCATATTCTAAATAATGAAATATATTATCTTAAATTTAATTATTCATGATTTTTGTTATTAATTAATATTAAATAATTAAATAATGTATTTTAGTTGATACTAAATTAAATTATGAAAAAGCCAGAAAATAAATTTTATTTTCATATTTTTTATAAATTATAAAAACCAAAAAAACTAAAAAGAGAAATTAAAATTTTAAGTAAACTAATTTTTTTAAAATAATCAATAACAAACAAATTCTTAAATTAGAGATAGGACAGCGTCCGGCGTGGCGCGGAGAAAAGAGATTGACTTGAGTTGCAAAATTCTTAATGACTGCAAGTCATAAAGGCCTGTACATCGGTTGTAAAACGCTCTTTTCTTTTTTAATTTCGTTTCTAAAGCAAAATAATCCAAAGCTTCGCGGTTAAGTCCAGACACAGAAAAGCAGTCATATGTCCCACCTGATAACTCTCTCGTCATTTTTATGCTCGACAACTAAAAAGAAGAATATGATTTTACCAATCTAACCCGAGCCTCGAATGAAGCTTCTTTATCATTTTCCGAATATTTATGCAATGAAAGAAAAAGGTAAATCACTAGGCAAAGATTGCATATGTAGTTACTTTCTTAGCCTCAAAGGTGCATTTAACCTTTCATAGCTGAAAACCATATGTCACAGTCTCAAGGAAGAAAAATATATTATTTTATTATATTTTTTATTCTATTGTGACTTTTGATTTTATGTTTTCGCTTTTAAATACTAAGTTTTATTTTATTTTTTAATCATGATTTATTTTTATTTTGAAATTATCGAAAATAACTTTATTTACTAGTAATTATTGAAGGTGGACTTAGTTAATTCACCGTTTATTAAAGTTGGTTTGGTTGTGATTTTAAATTTTCTTTCAAATATTAAAAGTATGATATAAAAAAATATAATGCTTTCTTTAAATATTGAAAAGGAAAATAAATATTTACTTAAAAAACAAAATATATTGTTCATAATTAATTTAAATAAGATCTAAAATGAAACAGAAATGTAAAAATTTTTGTTCAAGAGATTCAAGTTTATAAAATATATATTTACTTAATCATTAAGTGAAATTATTTAGAATTACGAAAGTAAAGAAGATAAGATGTTAAAGAAAAAGTAATGTACTGAGTAAAGGGACTGTTAACCAATTTTACGTGCACTTTAAATAATTAATCTCTTCCCACAAGTTAAAGGTTAGGACTTTAAGCTGACAAGGAAATAAACAGATTACAACATATTTAACATGGGAACTATGCCCACCAAACTAATAACTAATAGATTAAACGGGTATTTGGCTGCAAAATAAAAATATACTTCTTTAATAGATATGACATTTTTTGGCAATTAAGATATAACTTTTTAAGAAGTTAATATTTCTAAAAATGACTTTTTTGGTTAAATTTTTCAGATTAATTAATGAACATATTTTTTAGTCATTTTTACCCATATGTCGTATACATAATTCTCACAATACTCACAAGCTCATCTTCACATTTATTTTGCAAAATTATCTTCTTTAATCTCTTGCACAGTTGTTTTGAATATTTATTTTGAGATTTATATAATATTATTTAACTTTTTCATGTTTTAATATTTATTTTTGATATTAGTTTTATTTATGTTATAATCCATATAAAATATTTGATTAGATATATTTTTATTTATATTTCATATAGTTTAAAATTATATAATAAGTAATATACATTAAATAATATTTATATGCATAAATAATTTTTATTACAAAATAAATTATAATTAAAATTAAAAATGTCTTTTATTTTTATGTTGTCAAACAATCTAATATATAAAGTTCTTTTTTAAATGACAGCCAAACAATAAACTAATTTCTTAGAAAAGTTCTCTCGTAAAATAGAGGTCAAATAATTTTCCCTAAACATCGAAATTGAAACCATATCGTATTTTGATACAGAAGAGCCCCTCCCACCCCTCTTGTTAAAAGAATATTCATACTAAAGTCTTGAGCTTGGATTTGGAATAGGACAAGATCATCGTCCGAGTCCAACGGATTGCTCCTTAAGTTTGTTAATGCATAAATAATCTAATTCCAAACAACGAAAGAAAAATAAAAAAAATTAGGAATTGAATATATTTTCCGTCAAACTCTAACTTACAATAATTCCAAAAAAATTTGCGGATTGAGCCTTGAAAATAGCTGATTATTGAAATTTCAAAACTACATTATTTTAATAAAAACGACATCGTTTAATTATGGGCACGACGAATCGGCTCAGCCTCTGTTGCCGTCTCTGCTTGCAATGAAGCGGGAAACAGCTGACAAAGCAGGGGACACCTTGTACATGGTTGATTGGCTTCTGAAATTGAATCGTTTGGATCTATCATTCATACCTGCCCTACGCAAACCCCACCTCCAGCCTTAAACTGAACCTCTTGCTAAAATGAAATTAATTTTCAACTACCAGACCAAGCAAAGAAAACAGCAAGGGTAAAACGGTAAAATCGAAAGGATGTACCAATATTCGCTCCTGTCAATCTTTGTCTCATTCCCCACGTCACCCAATTGAAAATCAGTTACCTTACCGGAGAGAAATAAAAAGAAAACGAGAAGAATCTAGGAAATTGCACACGACACAAACAAAACCACAATTACATAAGAAACCAAAACCTGAAATTTGCCTACATTTTACCCACGTTCATATTCCATTCGCAACACACATACATATACGTATATACATATATGTGTTTGTGTTGACGGATGATGATATGTTGATGGGTGGTTTTGTATAGATTTGTGTTGGTCATGTAGTGAGAATTGTGTTTGTCTGTTTGGTTGGCTTGAGATTATTTAGAAATTTAGGTTTTGTGTATTAAAGAAGAGAAGAGATGGAGACGACGTCGTCGATACGAGAAGAAGAACGAATGGAAGGGTGGTTGTATCTGATACGGTCGAATCGGATTGGGTTGCAGTACTCTAGAAAGCGCTACTTTGTTCTCGAAGATCACGTCCTCAAGAGCTTCAAGTCTATTCCCACTTCTAAAGATGAGGTCTCGCTTTGTCGCTTTGTGTTTGCCTGTTGCTTGGTTAAAATGCATTTTGTAATGACTTGTTACGTTTTGTGAATCTTAACGTGTTTTCTTTGTTGATTTTGCTGTTGCGTTCTGATCCATGCACTGAGTTTCTTGTGGAGAATTTAAAATCGTTTCTGAGTGTGATGTTTCTATTTTTGTTACATTGAACTCTGTCTCTGTTTCTATTGGTTTTTTCTTAATTTACACATCCTTTCTTCATTTCGGACTATTTTTTATGTCTAGTTTTCTTTTCCCCCCTGCTTCTTTTACCTTATCAGAATTTTGCTTTTAGAGTATATTGTTGTGTGTTAAACATTAACTTTAAACAATAGCATCGCAGTGTGTAAAAAGTGAGGTTTTGTTTTTGCTCGAGAGAACAAGTGTTCGCCGAAGTTTTTGGTTGCGATTATTTAAACATTATATTTCCCTCACTGTTTGGTGGTTGTATAGTCTTGACTTATGAAGCTATTAAACCTCTGGTCTTTCCTTTGGCCTGCTTGTCATGCTTATCAGACTAATGCAAGGATCGCTATCTTCAAACGTTTCTTTCATTCGGACATAGGCTTAATAAAAGTAGAAGTGTGTTCGACTAACTTTCTCTCTCTCTCTCTCTCTGTTTTTTTTTTCAATTTTCCTCTTTAATTTTTCTTGGGATTCAGTATTATCCTTTAAACGCTGGATTTGCTTTATTCAAGTTGTCACCATAAAATCGATAGAATCGCAGAGCACCTTCTGATATTTTATCAGTGATATTTGTACATATTTCCAGCGCATTCCTTTTCTCTTTAGTATTGTCGGTCAACGTCAGTTGGTCTGTAGTCTACAATGTCCAGCTACTAGGTGTATATCATTTTAGCCACCGCTTTTCCTTTTTCCACTTTTCCCTTTTCTTTTTTTTTTTTCAATCTTTGGGTGGGGTGTTGAGGTTCTTGTTTTGCAAAATGAGTTGGATCTAGGTAAGAAGCTTTGCCCTGAAGCGAAAATTGCCTCTAAGCTTCTTTCCAATATGCTATTGCATGCTGGCATTGTTTATGTCATCACCTTGTAAGGACAAAACATATAATATCATCGTGTATCCTATTAATAATTGAGGACAATGAACTAAGAACTGAAATAAAACAAAAGAATCGTTGGTGAGTTGGATTAAGAACCATTCTGGATAATTATGTATTATTTCAGACCAAATGATCAAATGTATAGTAGAGAGAGAATCTACTGAAAGATTTAGAATTGATGATAAATTTCTGAGCAAGAGAATGTTATTTTCTTTTCAGGGTCCTGTTAGAAGTGCCATTGTTGATTCATGCATTCGGGTAACTGATAATGGAAGAGAGAACATTCACAGAAAAGTATGAAAGCTTTATATGTTCACCATTGTTTTGTAGGTTAAACATTCAGTTTTGTTTAAGACACCGATGGTTTCTAAATGTCTTGTCAAACTTGCAGGTATTCTTCATATTTACTCTTTATAATACCTCTAATCACAATGATCAACTTAAGGTAAGCTGACTACTTTATCAAAAGATTCTCTTTTTGTTTTAAATCTTTCTGACTATGTTATGAAATCTAAATAATTTTAGCTGGGAGCAACCAGTCCTGAAGAGGCAGCAAGATGGATTCAGTCTTTTCAGGAAACAGCTTTAAAGGTTGTTGAACTTCTTATATTATTGATTTTAATTTGACATTTATATGTATAAGATTGACTAAAGCTTATGCAAATCTGCAGGGTGGTCCTAACATTGCTGGTTGTTCAAAGAGCCGCTGGCAGTCTTTTAGGTATAATAACCAGATCCGACATATGTTGGACTGCTCTAGAAAAACTTACGCAACATACCTACCTTCAATTTTCTGCCTGTCCACCTGATCTTGCAGGAAATTCCAATAAAATTTAAATATTCTCATTATGATGTCAACTGTTTAAAGCTGTTGACCTTTTAAATTTTTTTCTCTTATTTGATGCTCAAAATGCTCCTTTTCTGATATTTCCCGAATCACTGTCAGATTGAGTGGTTCCAGTCGGGTAAAATCGATAGACTGGACTCTTTGTTCATCCATACAGACAGATCAAGTGACTGATGTAATTGCACCTTCATCCTGGACCATCTTTGGGTGCCATAATGGTTTGTAGTGTTTTAAAATAAACTGTTTGAGGCATGTTGAATTCCATATGTAACAAAATGGATGCTTGTAGGCTTGAGACTCTTTAAAGAAGCAAAAGATAGAGATTCTCACAGAAAAGTAGGCACATCCCTTGTCCTTTATATATTTGGTCCTTTTATCACAGTCATTTGAGTAATGTTGTTTCTTTTCTTGTTAGTGGGATGATCATCCTGCAATAATGGCAGTGGGTGTGGTTGATGGGACCTCAGAAGCTATTTTCCAAACTCTTATGTCCCTTGGTCCCTCGAGATCGGAGTAAGTCTTTTGACCATCTTGCAAATGATGCATTCACTTTGTGAATGAGCAGGATGGAAAAGAGTAGAAACAACAGGAAAGTTATTGATAGAAAGCACTTGCAGAGATTATTTAGACTTGACTTAGCATGGGGAATCTATTGTTCCAAATAGAAGGAACTTGATCCACATTTTACAGCTCTGATGTCAGTTATGTTTCATATTATTTGTCAGCCCGTGCCAAAAGAAAAATTAGAAGTTATTCTCTTAAAGGAATTCTTAGTTTTATTTTTGTTCAGAAAATACATTCTTTTACCAAGTTAACTTTACCTTGTGAGTTCTAGATGGGATTTCTGTTTCTACAAAGGCAGTGTGGTTGAGCACCTCGATGGTCATACTGATATTATTCACAAGCAGTTATATAGTGATTGGTTACCTTGGTAAGAACAAGACTTATGCACTTTTGTACATATGCTTGTAACAATTCCTTTTGAGGTTCTAATTTTACCCATCTTGGGCAAAACTTATACTGTACAGGGGAATGAAGCGAAGAGATTTTCTGTTACGTCGTTATTGGAGGCGGGAAGATGATGGAACATATGGTAGTGAGACCCATGTATCAATATCATAAATTACACTAATGAGAGAACTTTTTGTACAAGAACATAACTTCTGGGTTTTTACTGCTGCAGTTATTCTCTATCATTCTGTGTTTCACAAGAAGTGCCCACCCCAAAAAGGCTATGTCCGTGCCTGCCTTAAAAGTAATGTATGCTTGAAATTTGGAAGTAAAAGGATGTGTTATTTTCCTTCTGCTCTCTCATTTTTGTCATAAGGTTACTAATCTTGTTATCAAAATAGAAAAGAAGGAAGTGGAAATAAAATTTCCTGGTTTTTCAAAGTCTTTGAATCACATGCTATCTCAACATTTCAAACTGTCTGTGCATTCGTGTAATATAATTTGAAAGCAGACATGCATTGGCATTTATTGTTTTGGTACTTTAGTTATTAATCCTTAAAGATATGTTGTGCTCTTCTTCCCCAGGCATGAGTTTCACCATCTAGGAGTAGAGTTTGTTCCAATTAGTTGAATTTCATGTACTCTCATCCACTACCGATGTTAAGGAACTTTTCTCCTCTTTGCACAATCTTGCAGGTGGAGGATATGTCATATCTCCTTTGGACAAAGGAAAACGTTCTGTGGTAAAGCATATGCTTGCTATTGACTGGAAATTCTGGAGATCATATCTAAGAACTTCTGCAGCTCGATCTATAACCATCCGAATGCTTGGAAGAATTTCTGGTGGACTTCAATTTTTGATCTAGATTTAGAGTTTTGATTTTTGCCTTTTTTTTTAATTGTGTACAATAAGCTACGGGATTTTGAATTATAAGTTTGTGGATTTTCAGCATTGCGAGAATTGTTTGGAGCAAAACTAGGGAGCTTTCCTCGTGACTTCTCTTCGGGGGAGTTGGCAAGCAGTGTTATGTTGCATCAGATTGCAGAAGAAAATAGAGTTGATGCTCAAATATCATCAAATGATGGGAAGGCCAATGAATATGCATGTGAAGAATTTGTCAATTCGCCTTCAGAACATGCCAGCCTAGTTGGCCTGAATGATCCTGCTGATGAGTTTTTTGATGTTCCAGAACCATTAGATAATGAACAAATAGAAAATGGGTGGAATAATGATTTTAGTCCGGAAATGTATGCTCAGGTATTGTAAACAAATTGTCTTTTTTTTTTCTTTTCCTTTATTCTCTCCCATACAAGGCATGTTTGGAATTTTCTCTAGGAACATCTTTGATAATCTCCAAAGCAATTGTTCAACTGGTCTGGTTCTGATCATAATTTAATTAGCTATATGGGTACAATAAGCATGCTAACATCAAAGTAACATATCCATACGAGGGTTATTGGTGAGCAGAGGAACTGCTTCCTAAATTTGTTTCTACATGTTTTTAATATCTGTGAATGCACACTTTGCTTGTGGCTCAATTATGTATCTAGTTGTCACATATATGTTATCCAAACTTCAGTCTTATCTGGACAGAGTTTTATTAATGGCTAACATCCTGATATAGGATTCATATATATCACTGTTTTAGTTTTTCGACTTCGCAGCTTAACTGCTCTTGTTGGTGTTGCCTGGTGTCATCAACTATCCATTTATATCTTGGTAATTTTGAGCTCAGTTTCTTGTATTACTTGTTTTGTTTCTCATTTATGGCTTTGCAGGATGTACGTCAACCTAAATTATCTACTGCTGCTGGTTTTGTTAAGAAATTGCATGACCTTGCAGGTATTACACAAGATGAACATCCTGGTCATAAACCATAGTCTTGTCTGTCAGACTATGCTTACTTTCCCTAGTGTTTTCTAACTATTGGGAACTAATGTATGCTGCAGTTCAGAAAAAAGGTTACGTGGATTTACAGGAGACGGCAAGAGAAGACAGTATTTCTTGTTTCTATGGAAGCACTCTTCCAAAAGACCCAACCTATACTTTACCTTCTAGTTGGGGGATGGCTGATCCTTCCAGCTTTCTAATTCGTGGAAAGAGTTACTTGCAAGACCAGAATAAGGTATGGATACAATTGGATGTTGATCTTGATTACTGATTGAAGAAGAAACATACCTGTTAAACTCGTGTTTAAATCAGCGTTATCTTAAACTTGCATGATATCTCACTTCATAGAGTAGTGTCCTTTGATCATGAATTTATTGTTATATTTTTATCAGGAGGATTAAACAAAAAAAGAAAATTAACTTTAATGTGAAATTTTGATCAGTAGAACGATTGATAGAATTATCTCATCTAACTTTTAATTTGAATTAACTGAATAGAGTTGACTGATTTCTTTAACAGTACAAATTATTAAAATAAAAACTGAAATAGGAAAACTTGACAAGTGAAGTGATTGAATGTTTAATTATCCCTGTCCTGCTCACTGTCCGCAGATGGTAATCTTATGCATCTAACATGCAAACAAGCTGTATACATGAGCCGATTTAGGAGACTAATTATGGATGTGAGGGTTGTCCTGTGTTAAGCTGCTAGAGTTATTATTCTAGGTTGCTCAGAAGAAAATACGTTGGCTGTGACGGTATTGGTCTATTGCTTCTAGAAAAACGGAAGTAGTCCTAGGTGCTGGCCATTATTAAATATCAATAGTTCTGTCATTTCCTTTCCAGGTGAAGGCCAAAGGTACACTGATGCAAATGGTTGCTGCAGATTGGGTAAGATCTGACAAGCGAGAAGATGATCTATCACGCCGTCCTGGGAGCATTGTTCAGGTGGTGTTGCTATATATCGTTGTCTTTCTCAAGTTTGAACTTTATTCAATTTCGTAACTGCTCCAGTTGCATAATAATGTTTGTAATTCGACAACCTGCAAAATTTTGTCTTTTAGAAATATGCAGCACAAGGAGGAGAAGAGTTCTTTTTCATTATAAACATACAGGTGACTGCTAGGCTTCTTCTCCTGGTCGACTTGAACTGTATAATTTTACTACTATTCTCGTCTTTTGGGTCATTTGTCGGCAAACAGGTCCCAGGTTCCACAACCTATAGCCTCGCGTTGTACTATATGATGAAAACACCATTGCAAGAAGCACCCTTGTTGGAGAGCTTTGTCAAGGGTGATGATGCATTTAGAAATTGTAGGTTTAAGCTCATACCATACATATCTAAGGTTAGTGAATATACTGGTTTTGCAGTTCTGTAGTTTGGGGTGCAGTCTATTTACTTCATCTCTATCAGATGCATACTTTGTAGTTAACATTTCAGTTACGCTGTTGACTAATAAAGAAATGCTATAAATTTTGTTTTTATTCATCGAGTATTTGACAGAGCATACTTGTGCTTAAGAACACAGAGCTTTAGAAATTTGGAAAAACAAGATGACAGAGAGCAAGAGGCAGAACTTATGGTTAAGAGATAATCTAGGGAACAAATTACCCAATAATACATTCAATTCTTAAAACTCTGTAGAACATGCCATCTGAATAGTTATAACGTTAGAAAGTTAAGGAAATAAAAATGTCAAACGGCTAGAACAAGAAAAATCCAATATATGAAATAATTTTCTCTAATATCTTTCTTAGAGTAAAGAGAATAAGAGAAGTCTGCTATAGGAAATCCTAAAGCAGATACTGCAGTGTAACTGATTTTATAATACATTTTCTATTTGGAAAATGACTGGAATTCTCTATTTCTGCCTTTTTGGTTTTAGTAGTTGATTTTTAATGCTCACATATAGTGACTGTTTACTTTGTTTCCTTGCCTTCCTCTCTTTCTGGATGTACTTTAGTCTGTATTTTTTTCACCTAAACTTTGTTTTTAAGTTCTTGAACTCAAGGCCTTGCTTGCTTGTTTTCTAAATGTTTTTTCATGGCTAACTTGCACCATTGTTCTTGTCATGAATATCTTTGAAAATCTTGTAATTTTAGCTTATGTGACTTGGTTTCCGCTTTCTTCAGGGTTCGTGGATAGTCAAGCAGAGTGTAGGAAAGAAAGCATGCCTGATTGGGCAAGCACTGGAGATGAATTATTTTGTTGGAAAAAACTACATAGAGGTAATCTTATAAGATAATTATATGATAGCAGCATGGGACGGAAAGTAATGAAATTGGACCAAAAAATTACCGCTTTTATCCCTTAGTTGATGAGATGCAATCAGCTAACCAAACTGAGGAGAGACAGTCAATGGAAAATGATTGCTAATGCATAATTTTGTCATTCATTCAGCTTGGCGTTGACATTGGGTCGTCGACAGTTGCAAGGGGTGTGGTCAGTCTTGTTCTTGGTTATCTCAGCAACTTGGTCATTGAAATGGCATTTTTGATTCAGGTAAACTACAGTTTTTTCTTTCAATTGAGTTGAAGAGAAAACGATGAAAGATCAAAAAAATAGCAAAAGCTCGCAGGTGAGAAACATTGTTGATAATCGTAGGCCAAAAGAAAGATTTGCTAGTGTATGTAATTTACCAGTATCAGTGCATTTGTGCATTTTATGTCTGTATCTCCTCACCCATCTCACATAGCGATGTTTCTAACACAGGCAAATACAGAAGAGGAACTTCCGGAGTATCTTATTGGAACTTGCCGCCTTAACCATCTGGACGCCTCAAAAGCAGTTCTGTTGAAACCATGATGATATCTGAAAGCCTATAATAAGCCCAAGTCAAATTCTTCTGTTGAATGATTGAGATACCTCAGTTGAGGTATGTATATATCATTAGAGCTGATTCATTGTTGCACAGATGCCGTTGCAAGCTCCAAGCTTATTCAACATTTTAGTTCAAAGAGACAAATAGTTTTTCTTCCACTTGTTTGTGTTACTTTCCGGCAATCTCGCAGTGATGGTGTCTTTCATGAAAAAAAAACAAGTTTAAGAGGTCAGATTACGAATAAATGATTTTATTATGGCCCCCAAAATCAGTGTAGTAATATATAATAAGTGGATATATATAATATTTACATATAATTTACAATATTGCAATTTTATATAGGAAACTTTTGAGGCACTGGCATGAATTTAATTGCATAGATGTGCATCATTTAGTAATCAGCAACACATGTTCATTTAAGGATTGTTATGCATTTTAGTTGATTTTAAATAAATATTAAGTTGCTCAAATTAATGTATAGAAGTGAGAATACTGTTAAAGGAAGATAGCATGCAGCCGAAATAACTATAACAACTGAGGTTAGTGGTTGCAGGCTAAACTGAATAATCTTTTTCACTTTTTGTCCATATGTTTTGTTATAATATTGTTGACATGGTTTAATTTTATTAAACTAATATATATACTAAAGATTATATTATTAAATTATAATATGAATATATTATTATGTAATAGATAATTAAATTATGTTGACACTAAGATATATAAATATATAATAAGAAGCTCCAATTTTTCATTGTGATTATTACATCCACAACGTAATTTGTTTAATTTGATCAAATTGTACAGTAACATCCGAATGATTTAAATCAGTAAGCAATCGCCGATGGCTCCATTCATTAATCATTATCCAAAAGAGCAGAAATAGAAGTCAATTAATGACATTGTACTCTCTTGTAGAAGACTAGATAGATGTGCGTACACAAGAGAACTGTGTTGCTTTCATACTCTTAAAACATCAATGGCAGGTCTGGTCAAGAGACAGGATCTTAGTAACCGTTGGGTTCGGTTATTATTTAACAACAAGAAGAGTTATGGTCTGTTTTTTTTTGGTGTGGTGAAGTCAGCTATGCTTGGATCATGGATGGCGATAAATTTTTGAGTCTGAATAGGAAAGCTTTGATTTTGATCGAGGGGTTTAGCGTGCGCGGGGCCTAATCCAATTGGGTTGCATTGTTTGTTGGATTTCCAACACAGTCTTGAATAATTAATGAACACGATATTCCTAAGCTCGATACAGGCAGGGCACTAGTTGTTGGTTTACCTTTTTATATTTGGAATTGAATTGACACTCGGTTTCTTTGTTAGTCTGCAGTCTTAAGTTTGGTTAAGATCGCTATACTTTGGGTCTCTAATTTCTTGCAACTGTCGTCGGTGTTCTTAACTTTCTTTCTTTACTGTTCTTTTTTCACTCATATCGAGTTTGTTTGGAAAATGGCTTTCGTAACCTGTGTTTAATGAATAAGCTGTAAGGTGCAAATTAATTTGAAATGATGATTTCAATTGATTGAGAAGGAATTAAGATAAAAAAGAATTCATATTGGATAGGGTCCTGCGTGGACTAGACTTTTTTTTTTAAAACGAGAGAATAGCTATTATCTTGAGGAATAATGGTCCAAGATACAGTCAGGTACATCGAACCATACCTGAAAGCGACTATGGAGAACAGAGGCCTGAGCAAGAGAGTGGGCTCCCCTATTCCCCGAACGCCTAATCCAAGTTACAGAAATATTGTCCCTAGTACATAGGATATCCTTACAGTCCGAAATGATAAGACCAAAATTGGAAAAATCCAAAAACCGGGAGTTCAAAGCACTAATAAGAAGTTGGCTATCAGTAAAAATAGAACCTGCTTGTAACATGCCATCACGAGCAAATAACAAACACTGCTGAAGAGCAAGCGCCTCCGCCATCGCAGGATCCCTATTGCCTTCCTCGTAGCCGGAAAGTGCTAAGGAGAAAGAGCCTTCTTCGTCTTCAAAGAGAATGCCAAACCCAAGAAGGCCAGCATCTGCAAAGATCGAGCCATCAATGAAAGCCAACCAACTAGAGGACGACGTCAAGACGGCTGCCGACCGAAAGCACAACGGTAGCCTGGGAGCAACAGACAGCGGATTGCCAGTGGACATCAGCTCCTTGAAATCCGAAAAGTAAGAAATGGCTTGAGTATGAATATGGTGTGGCATAACCCGTTTATCATACCAGAGTCTGTCATTCCGTGCCAACCATAGCTTCCATGCCTGAATGCCGATTCTAGCGGCACGATCCCGACCTGCTGTCTCCAGGATATAGGCAAAAAAATCCCAAAAAGATGACAAAGAGGATGTTAGGTCCAAACCCGCTAACCTCCATAACTCCTTCGCCATAGGACAATCAAGGAACACGTGCTTCATGGATTCAAGTTCATGGTAAAATAAACAATGCAAGTCAACGGGCACTCCTCGGTGTTGCAAATTATCTTTAGTGGGTAACACGCCACGACAACACCGCTACAGGAAGTCGCGCACTTTGGGAAGTACATCAAGGGACCAGATTTGCTTCCATATAATGCCTGGCACCCGTTGCCTATGGTCTACCAAATCTGCAAGTGCCTCATAATAAGCAGTCTTAACCGAGTAAATCCCTCTTCTGTCACAAGTCTAAATGATCTTATCCGGTGTGGGGTTAATGCTCAAGGGGATACCCAAGATAGCATGCAGATCATCAATACTGAAATAAGACAGCAGCGTCGCAGGGTCCCACCGCCTCTCCCCGGGGAGGAATAAGTCACAAACCCGCATAGCATCATGAATGGCCAGAGGACCGTCGTCGGGATGGAAATCACCAGCCTTGGGGATCCAGGGATCCCTATTGACAAAGATATGTTGGCCATCCCCAACCCTCCACCTTACCCCCCTTAACAACACTTTTTGAGCAAACAATACACTCTTCCAGACGAAGGTATAGTTGGTACCCAACTGAGTTGTCAAAAAGTCCCCCCGAGGGAAATATTTAGCTTTGAGAACTTGATACAAAAGAGTGTTAGTGTCAACAATAAGTCTCCACCCTTGTTTCCCCAAAAGAGCAGTGTTAAAACACCGGAGGTCTCGAAAGCCCATACCTCCCCTCGACTTCTCGCAACATATACGACCCCATGACAGCCAATTAATACCCCTACTACCTTCCCGACATCCTCCCCACCAAAATTTATTCATCAGAACTTGGAGC
>JANITX010000211.1:12975454-13002176 GCA_027564395.1 Erythroxylum ulei
ATTTAAAAAAATGCAATCAAAATTATGAATCTATCAAAAAATAAATATTATTCCAAGTCTGAAATATTGATTTTAAGTCTATAAAATAGTTTTGACTTGTAAATTTAATAAAATTCGAATTACATAATTAAAATTTAGATTTAAATATGTTTAATTTTTAAAAATAACTTGACTTTGTTTAGATATGATAATCGATTAGATTTAGGTCAGGTCGACCCTCTGGGTCCCTCAATTTGAACTTTTATAGGATGCTTTGACCTTAATTTAAAATTTATTTTTTAATTAAAATTTAGGTTTAAATATGTTTTAGGAGCTTAGATTTAAATGTTTTCAATACGTTGATTTATAAATCAGGCTTAGACTCAGACCAACCTAAAACTCAATTATTTGCTTAAAAGAGTTAGACATCGAGTAGGCCTAAGTCTAGGTAATTCAAAACGGACCCAATTAAAAAAGTTTATTTTACTTTTAATTTTTTAATTTTTCAAAAATTAACAGAGCTATCTCATGAACCAATACATTGTAATATAAATACATAAACCGATCCATATATTTATATGTAAACTTTATATAAATATATGGATGATATTTAATGTAACATTCATGCTCCAACTTTCGATTTTATACATGTGATGATGATATCGTAATTGGTTTTTGGGCAATTGTGATTATGTTAAAAAAGTTAACATAAATAGCTCCTTTATGTTTTCTAACATAAAGTTCATATTTGTCTGAAAATTATATAAACCTTTTCTTATGCAAATAATTATCAATAAGCTTGCTTTAACCCAAACAGAGTCCACTTTAACTTCAAGACTTTGTCTTCTTGCTCTTTGATAATATAATCATTTGGTTGCTTCGTGTTTTTCCTGTTATTCTACAAATCCGTTTAGAAAATTTGATTCAATATTAAGCTAAAAGATTATCTATTTTTGTTGAGCGACCAATGAAATGATTAATTGAACAATTTCTAATCGAGTAACTGGTGTGCACACTGTATTATAAGATATATAAAAATTTTGAATAAGTCTTAATTTGAATTTCGTCATTTCTCCTCTTTCAATTAGACAATTTCTTTTCCTTTTTTACGAGAATAATGAAAATAAAAATAAAGGAAAAAGAGGAGAGACGATCGCTAATGCATGTTAAAGCACATTGTGGCTATCAAATATCCGTTACTGAACCAAACACGACATTACATTATGAGTTATGACCCCATGATCGTCTCACGTACACTGGTCCCGACTTTCCCATCTCTTCTCCACTCGTCGGTGGCACCTGCTCTCCCAATCTTGTCCATTCCGTCCACATCGCCTATGCTTCCACTGCCGCTTGATTCGTTGACCTTTAACCCCGATATATCCTTTTTTTCTAATCATAATTATAAGTTTGTAACCCATTCTTGGTTTTTAGCAGTTTTAGAGTTGGGACGTTTAATAAACTACTCCATTTGCTTACTAACGCTGCATACTTTATTTATACCCTTCTTAAATAATGTAACTACACGCAAAGTTTCGACAATTACCAGATAAATGAATGGTGATCGAGCAAAGGCTACATCCACTCTCGTAAACCTTACCTCACCAGAACACTTGCTCCTTCACAATCAATAAGAAACCTAGAACTCCCAATCCTAGACAGTAGACACAGCCAGATTCAGAAGGAATCTCACATTCACTGTCTCTCCCTCTCTCTCTCACACACACGCAGAGACTCCCAAGGAAAATCGAAATGTCCGTACTCAATCTCTAGTGCGGCGTCGTTTTAAGGTCTACGGTGATTGAAGCGCTAGGGTTTGAATGCAGGTGAGTGCTGTTTCTTAGCGCTTTTTGATTTCACACCTTTGTTTCTCTGGGAGCTCCGTTTCTGTATTTCTTCTTCTTTATCCTTGGTTCTGTTGTTATCCGTTTCTGTATTTCTTCTTCTTTATCCTTGGTTCTGTTGTTACTCTGTGGTTTTCCTTCTTAATGATTCCGCTGCATTGCCTTCGCCTTGCTTTCTTCTCGCTCTCTCCGTTCGGCTCCCTAGAAAATGACAGAAAATGGCACCACGAATTTGGTTGAGGAATTTACAAGGCCTGTTGTTTTAGTTAACGGAAGCTTTGACTTTAATCGTGTAGTTCAAAATTTTAACATTTTGAATTTTTTTAAAAAAATGCTATTATGATTTGTGATTTCGTAATTTTCTCTTTGTTCTCGGCTTCTCTTTTCGTTTTATAAATGGTTTGTGTATACTTGAAGGGGGAAAGAACAGAAAACGACTGGTCGTATCTGGTTGAAAAGGACGTATTTTTGTTTGCAATATTTATACTTTTATTATGACTTTTGTTTTAAATAAATATTTATCCAAATATACCGAAGATTCTATATAATCGGGTGCTTATCTAAGTAAAATTTTGAATTGCTGATGTTTTTGGAACATCTTTATCACTTAGATATGTTACTTTAATATGTCTTCATATTTACGTGGGATTTTTTGTTGGATAAGGTAAAGTACGTCTCTCTGACAGTGGCATGGTTCTTTAGTCTAATATTTTCGTTTGGGGATGTTATGTTGTACAGGACGATATCATGAATGGTTCTTGGTTTTTTGACGAGAATTTTAATGGGGTCCCCGATGATTTCTTTGATGATGCCCACAAGTATCTCGATTTACCACAAGAGGATTTGGAACCAAACGATGGTGAAGACTGGGCAGCTAAATTTCAACACCTTGATCCACCACCATCCAGTGTTTTGACAAGTTTGTCGTCAGGTTTTGGGAGTGGGTTTAGCAATGATGCTTCCAAAGTAAAGAAAAGCTCGTCCATTTCTGTGAGTTTTGCAGATTTCATTCCATATCCTTTTCTGGTTTTCACATATGTTGGACTTGGATTATGTGGCGATATAGGCTTGTTTGAAGTTTTTCCTTACGGTTTAGTACTTCACTTTGAATTCTTTTCGTCGAGACTTGTCTGTCGCAGTAGTATGTTTGACTTCCTTGTTGCTTCTTTAAACTCTTCTGTGAGTTCCTTAATTCTGGTATATCCACTAATGAATTACTTTCGTTGTGTCAGCTTCTGTTGGATTTCATGAATTTATGTAACTAAACAAAGATTATATGTTGGTCTTTCCACCTATGGATATCCTTCATTAACCGGTAACGTTTCTTACCGTTTTCCTTAAAGTGGGGCATAATGATGGCTACCAATAGAGTTTGTATGATAATCTTTTCTCATAATCATTGGTGTTATTTGCATTGTGACTAGCATTACACTAAATCATACAACCAAGTTGTTTCTGCAGAACCTTTTATCTTGGTTTTTACCATTTTCAATTAAAAATAGGACCAAACAATGCTGATGGTCAAGTTTGAATAAAGACATCAGAAGGAAATAACGATTCAATTCCAGTTGACTTAGGGAAGGTTAGAAACTAGATGAATGTCCATGAAATTGAAGCTAGAAAACGATGTCCTTCAGGTGCTTTACTTTTAGTTTGAAACCAATGGGTGAATGATTCAACAAGGATGAGAATATGATGTTCAGAAAAGAATTTAGTTTTATCCTATATTGGATTGTCTAGGATGGGTTGTTAGTGCTACATTCATTATTTATAGCATCTTTATTGTATTAGATGGCGTGACTCTGAGTTTGTTTTTGCATTGACTGAGTGGTTAAGTCCTAATGCAAAAAACTTAGCAAGAAATGATTGAAGACTTGAGATCCAAAGAATATTTGAATTTGTGAGTTGCCAATAGAAGTGCATTTAATATTGACTGTTTTGAATTGTTTGATGACCTAGTGTGATTGTTTGTTCTCTTGACTTCCACCATAAGTTTACTGGAGCAAGCAAGAAGCAAACTTGGACTTGCAACTTGATGGACAGTAAAGTAATCAAATGCTTAGGAACCTGTTGACTTGATAACTTGAATTTTATTGTTTGTTGATCGATGTAGACCAAGGGCAAGTGTAAAGCATAATTTATTTGGGTTGATCATGTTATTAGCTATGCATATTGCTTGATCTTTTCATACATATTGTATGACGCATTTTGCCTTTTGTGCCTAAAATTGCCATAACTTTCTAATTTTTCTTGAGGTTACTTGTGGTCTCTCTCGCTCTCTCTCTCTCTAAAAACCAATATCCTCACGGCTGTAAGCCTTCTTCAAGGATGTGGAACCCCAAAAGTGATGATGTTTTGATCCGCACTGTAAAGATCGTCCCAGTTATGGATTGTGCTATTCTTTATTCGCCACTTCAATCCTCCCTGTCATAGACTATGCTTGTCTTTATCAGAAGCAGTAACATTTTAAGATTTTCTTTAGCACAAAAAACTGGCTTGGTACTTTTGAAACTAAATCTGCAGAAAGTCACATGAAATTCTGAAATAAAGTGTCCTCCAGTTAAACCAATTTGTTTGTTATGAAGAACTAAGATGAAATGAGAGGCAATTGGAAGGTTTCATGATGTTGCTAGCCATTCATCAGAAGGCTTAAATTCAATGGAAGTGTATTAGATGAAGTTCATTGAGCTTCCTGATATATATAATCTAAGGCCCGATTAAAAAAGATTTCCCTTCTTTTAGAAGTCGCAATTTCTTTAGTAAGGATGTGCCTTTTGTTTCTGGTTAATCATCCACCAGACTAGACTGTTAAAGAAATTTGAAGTCTTAAGCCCACCATTCAGTTTTTATTTTGGTGATCCCTCTTGAATCCAAACTTGATAATTAAAACGGTTTGGATCCAACAGTTGCCCATTCCATATATCCATGTAAATTCACATTTATATTTGAGCGCAAAATTTGGTCTCAACATCTGGATAATTTGCCCTGATGTTCGTTTATTACGTCTGCTGATATTAAACTGCTAACATTTTGCAAATTTTATTCCTATTCTTTCTGTTTAATCTATTCGATAATTTTTCTTTCTGATGTTAACAATGGTGATTTTCTGGTTGAAATAGTGGCAGAGCACTGGTGAAGCATCTTTAAGCATAACTTCCCTCTGTGATGACTCTTTGGAGCGCAAACATCCCCACCGTTTTCAAACTTCCAGTCCAATATCTGTCCTTGAAAGCAGCTCCAGCAGCAGCTCCTGCTGCCCTGAAAATTTGACTTCTAATTATGCAAAATCTGCTATCCCTGTGACTCGACCTCGTAGTAAGCATTCACGTAGCCGTCGAAGTGGATTTCCCCTTGTCTTCACTTGCTCTACTCGCAAAACTTTGTATCCCTTGGCTGCTTCTGAATCAGGAAGTGATTCATGCCTGGATGAGAAAGTATTTAACCCTGCCAAGAAAAGAGAAAAGAAGAGAAAGAATCTTATGCTGCTTTCCAGTAGTGAAGCTTTTGAGAAGCAGTTCTCTCAGCCTCAGGAGGCAGTTGAAACTAGAAAATGTACCCATTGTGAGGTGACGAAGACTCCGCAGTGGAGAGAAGGGCCAATGGGGCCAAAAACACTCTGCAATGCTTGTGGTGTTCGTTTCAGGTCAGGGCGACTCCTCCCAGAGTACCGACCTGCTGCCAGTCCTACATTCAGTCCGTTGTTGCATTCAAACTCTCACCGAAAGGTTTTAGAGATGAGAACCCGGACAGTTTTAGCAACGAGAAAGAATTCGGCGCCGCTGACACATACTGCTACTGTGGCGACATCATCACCAGTAAGAGAGGGACTCTCGTTTTGACAGGCATTCAATTGATTATTAGTAGGACCTCTAGATTTGTAGTAGGAATCTTGGTAATTTCTATTTGTATGTTCCGTTCGGTTGCAGTTTATTTGTTCTTTGTGTACATTTGATTAAATAACAGCTAGAAGCCTTAGATGAGTTCGATGCTTGGGAGCAGTGAGCATACGAAGGCTAGAGTTAGTAAAATACCAAATTGATGCAGAGGATGTATGAAGAAGCTGTGACTTAGGATTTACTGATGTTTTCTGGCAATTAGTGATGCTCATGTATTGGTCATGACGTGGCTTCCAAACTCGGCCTATTAATCCTACCGAAGCCTTCTTTAAAGTTTAGGTGTAAGTTCATATTCATTACCAAAGCCTTTTTAAGTTTAGGTGAGTTTCAGAAATGTGGTATCAAACTCAAAATCCGTGAGCTAGGTCTTGTAAAGGTTAACTTGTGGTGCAAAAAGATTATGGTATTCAAGCGCAGCGTGATTGCTGCAGTACGGACGTTTAAGTTTTCTCCTACTTTATGAAAATTTTTAACATTTTCTTAAATCCAACTGCCTTTTTATGGAAAGTTTATGGCCAAATTACCAAACAATGAAGCTTTCTAACGATTCTTTTTAAAAAATTGTATTTTTAATTTTTACAGAGAGTTGCTCACATGCAGGCCACGTGAACGTCAGGTAGGCAGGCCATTTGGCATGTCTCTTGGTGCCGTGATCTGATTAGCTTTATCTTCTCTATGAATTGTCATCATTATCCCCCATCGTCAACCCACAGATCGAGTTAGAGTTAAACGTCTTGAGTCAACTCGCCCGAGTGAACCATATGACGACATTACGACAGAGATTCCTAACCCGTTGGCGGCAGTGGGCTCCTCAACATGCTGTGAAACTGTGTGGTCCCCCCCCTCCCCAGTCCCATCCATCAGCATGTTCTCAAAGATCCACACCGCGTCATGATTCCGACGCGACGCGTGTACATCGCAAACTCTCCAACTCATGAACTTGTAGCCAACGGTACATTTTAGCATGGGCCAATTAACTATTTAAAGTGATAGTGCCAGTTGGGATCAGTTGGCTTGTCGCCTTATAGGGATCGGAGAGGGAAAAAAGCGCGGCCCACATAACTATTCAATCGGCGATTTCTTTTAAAGCCACAAAAAGAAAAGAACACGAATGTCAAAGTAAAATGATATTTTACTATTTTGGTAATGTAAGTGTGACAGTTGAGAACACAGATCTTTCTCTACTCTTTCTTGTCAAGCTCTTAAAGGCCCTAAACGTCACACCTTTTCAGATTTAGGTCATTTCCTTAGGTCTAGGCTTACGCAAAGGATAAGGCAAAGAGAAAATCAAGGCCAGAGCAATTTGCCTAGTGTGGTTACTTTGGTTGCACTGGTCCCCAGCAAACGTGATCATCTACGTATTGCGTTTGGTTGTTGAATTTCATATTTTTGGCCTAACATGTCTCGTGATGGTTGTGAGTGAAAATTTGGACAATTTACAGCTTACTGGAGAAGATGTGAAGATGTTAGGAGTAATTTACTCGATGCTTGGAGTGTTAAAGTTTTTACTTAAAATAACATATTATTTGTGCTTAAAGGTAAGCCCCACCTATTTTTCAATTTAATAGCATAGAATAATCCAGCAAAACCTAGTAAAATAAGGTTGCTGAAATAACTATTTTTGGACATTTAACTCTTTAAGCTTGAAAAAAAAAACAGTGTAAACAATATTAACAAGTAGAAGAAAATTACATTGGAACCCAAATCAGTCAGCATTAGTTACCTGAAAAGCTGTATGATGAATGCATAATTACTTAAAAGTTTGCACTTTTTATTTAATTGAATTTACCTTACAATCCTGTGAAATTTTTACATTTTCTATATATTGAAAAATGTTATAAATAATTAGAATAAATATCAGTAAACATTATGTTGAGAAATTAAGGTTTGTCTAATAAATATAGATTTAAATGAAAGAAATAAAAAAATTAGCAAAGTTCAATCTATTAAATATGCATACATATTTCAGAGTTGGAAACAGTTGATTTTTATTGATTGATCAATAAATTACTTAAATATTTTCTTTAAATAAAGAGTAGGTTCACACAAATATAATTAATTATAAACTCTAATTAATCATTTTCTTTATATAATGAATGATTTGTCTCCACTTTAGTGAATATATCACGTTTTAACTAACATGCTCCAAGAAGCACCTATAAGATTTTGCGTCTATGTACATATATCGCTCTCCAAATATTGCATCTTTGAAGATTACTCTAAACTTTTAACTAAGCGCACAAAACTTGCAAAAGTTTATCTTCTAATGTTTAACACCCTTTGTTAAACTCTTCTTTTGAAATTTTGTCATCTCTCAATAAGATGACTTAGGTGCATGTTTCATAATGTGATTCTATCTTTTTGTTAGTCTCATATTGTATCCTAGATTTTCATTAGTTTTGACTATTTTATCACAATCATGGCACCCTTTACAACGTTAATGTTATCTTCTCCGATTTTATATTCAAAATTACTTGTAAGTTACTCAAAATAATCAAGTTCTTTTCAAATTTGGTATATGTTGATGTTGCTTAACGTCCTAACAACACTATCAAACATCTTAATCTTGAAATATTTTGTTTCAATTTACAAGTTTTATCATCTCCAATCGACCAATACCAAAGTTCCTTGATATGTATGACATAAATCAATACTTAGTTGGTGTCATATAATATGAAAATCCTTTATCCAAAATCCATAAGTCCTAAAGTTGAATAGTTAAAACATATGTTCATTGCTACTACTTTAGTCCTTGCTTTGTGCTACATTAGCAAACTTTGATGAATTGTTAGTTTTTATTTGGCCCTTCTATTCCTTTTTACTTAGATTGTCCCACCTGATTATTAACAATCTACAGCCTCCATAGAGTGATAAGAATGATACTATGAGCAAATCATGGAGTGATAAAGATGATCATAAGGAGTCTCACAAATCATAGAGTGATAAGGTTGATCGTACTCACAAAATTATCAAAGGAGATATGGTTGGTGACAAGAACTTCCAAGGATTAACAAATTCCTACTAAAGTGGTAGTTCATTAAATGCGGTAGTTTATTAGATAAAGGAAACTCCATCTGTTTCCTTCCTTATCATGTACAAGTGTTATATATGTATTAATCCTTTAGGCTTGTATTCAATATTTGTGAGACAAGAACCAATTTCATAATAATAAGAATCTTTTTTTACTGCACCTTTACTTTTTCCCTTCTCTTACTGGACCTGTGCCTTTTCTCTTTTCTGTTTACTGCACCTGCTTTTTCTCTTAGTATCAAAGCCATGACTTCGTTGTCTTTGAATGTTGGAAATTTGGTCACATTAAAACTCACATAATCCAATTATCCATTATGGAGAGAACAAGCTTTAAGATTAGCAAAGAGCCAAGATTTGGTTGGTCATCTCATTATTGAAACACTAGTTCCAACAAAATATACTACTTTAGCTTCAAACATCAAAAACACCATACCATAGTTGACAAAAGAATTCATTCCTTGGAAAAAGTCTGATCGCCTTCTCCAGGGTTGGATCATCCGAACCCTCTCTGAAGAAGCTCTTGCACTTGTCATTGGCTTAGAGATAACACCTGCAGTTTGGGAAGCACTGAAAGATTCTTATGCACAAGACTCTTAAGAGTGAGAGTTTACACTACGATAACAACTGACTTATCTTCGCAAGGATGATAACAAGACCATTGGAGATCACACACGTGTCTTTTAAGGTTTGTGTGACAATCTTGCTGCTATCGGAAAACCTATACCAGATAGAGAAAAGTCTTCTGTCTCCTCACAAGTCCTGGTCCATAGTATGAAACATTTACAACAATGATGTTGAAACCTCCAAGACCAACTTACTATGAGCTGATCTCGCAATTGCAAAATCTTGATCAGCATTGAAACTGGTTTTTAAACCAACCAGATGTGTCTCTGTCTCACATCACTCCACATTTAGCCAGAATTAATCTCAAAGTACCAGTTTAAGGAATCACAACAGTTGCTTTACTTCCTCAGGTTGTGGATTTTAAGCAAAATATTTTCGAAACCAAAATCAAAGTTATCTGGAAGACTCAACATCAGCTACACAATAATAATGACGACCACCACCTCTAGGAGAACAACGTATGACAGCAACAAAGCGAGACTTGTATCACAATAAAGCATGTTAATATGATGGGAAACCAGACCATATTGCTAAAATTTGTTGGTGGATACCAAACGAACGACTCAAAATGATGAAATTCCACAAGCTCTTACAACTCTTACTTTAGACAACTCCATTGTCGAAATAGAATGGACTTCTGATACAGGAGCTTCAAATCACATAACAGGAAAGCAAGGCATGCTGACTAATATTCATAAATACTCTGGATCTGATGCAATCGTAATCGGAGATGGTTCTTCGATACCTATAACAGGTATTGGTGATTCATATATTAAGCAAAAAGGAAAGATTTTGCCTCTTTATGATGTTCTTTTAGTTCCAAATCTGAAAAAAAAAATTGCCTTCAATAAGTCAATTAACCTCTCAGTTTCTTGTCAACTGTGAATTTACTAACGTTGATTTTTGTATACAGGAACGATAAACAGGACATCCGTTAGTAACAGGGAAAAGGAAGGGTGGCCTGTATGTCTTATTTGATGCACCATAAGCACACTTCTCTTATCGTTTCAAGTTTGACATTGCAGATATTTGGCATCAACGCTTAGGACACCCTTAAGCTTTAGCAGTTCAGTTGTTAAAAAAAAAAAGGATTAATTAAAGTCCAAGGTCCTTTACAGACTAAACATTGATGTGATAGTTGTCAATTAGGAAAACTAAGTAAACTTTCTTTTGCTCCTTCTGAACATTCTAGTTCTGGTATCTTTGATAAGATTCATTGTGATTTGTGGGGACCTACCCTTATTTTATTTGTTGTCAAGTTTAATTTTTATGCATGTTTAGTTAACGATTTTTCCAAGTATGCTTGGATTATTCCATTAAAACATAAATCTGATTTTTTGTTGTTGCCTATTTAGCATTTGAACAGTATGTTGAACGACAATTCAATAAGAAAATAAAAATCCTCCACTCAAATGGTGGAGGAGAATTTGTTAACTCTAGATTATCATCACATTTTCTTGCGACAGGAATCATTCATTAGATTTCATGCCCCCACATTCCGGAGAAAACAGGTATAATTGAGAGAAGACATAAAATTATAAGTGAACTGGGTATGTCAATGTTGTTCCATAGTCATGTACCTCTTTTTTATGGGTGGAAGCCTTTACGACAGCAGCTTTTCTTCTTAATCTACTACCATCTTCATCTCTTCAGTTTGACACTCCATATTTCATGTTACATGAAACTCACCCTAGCTACACATCACTTCTGAGTTTTTGGTTTTAAATGTTTTCCATATACATGGGATACAAGAAACCATAAATTTGACTTAAAAATGTCTTGTGTGTTTTTGTAGGATACAATGAGAAGCATAAAGGATATAAGTGCTTATATCCACCTAGACGCAAAATTTTCATTCTCGCCATGTTGTGTTTGACGAGAATATTTTTCCTTTTCAGTCTTCATCTCTTTCCACTTCTAACTCACGTGCTCTTAACATATTTGATTCTTGGTTACCTTATTCTAACAATCTTCTTGCTTCTTGTAGTCATTCACAAATGTCTGCATCAACAACTTCCATTCCATTACCAACTGGTTATATTTATGGCTCAGAATCCATACCAAATTTACCACATGACGCATCTGAGCTTGATAATGTTAGGATTGCCCTTGATCATTTGAGTTCTGAAGATCTGAATCTACCTACCCTACTGACTAACTTATGTTTTGAACATGTGCTTGTACCTGAGTCCCTTCCTTCAATAAATACAATGCCACCTCATAAAGCACCAGTTACTCATCCCATGATAACTAGGTCTAAACTTGGAGTTGTTAAGCCAAATCCTAAATATGCCTTGACAGTAACCTCGTCTGCTACAATACCTCGTGAACCAAAAAATATTAAATCAGCCTTATCGCATCCTGGGTGGAAAGCTGCTATGCTTGATGAACTTGATGCACTACATCAAAATGAAACATAGAAATTAGTTCCACACACTCTAGATATGCATGTAATCGGGTCCAAATAGATTTTTAAGACCAAGCTACAACCTGATGGTAAAGTCTCAAAGCATGTTTAGTCGCCAAAGGATATCATCAGATTGATGGTATTGACTACACAATGACGTTCTCTCCTGTAATCAAACTAGGTACAATTTGACTCATCTTAACTATTGCTCTTGTGAGACATTGGCCCATTCGTCAACTTGACGTTAAAAATGCTTTTTTACATGGCAACATCGTTAAAGATATATATATGGAACAACCACCAAGTATGACTAATCCACAAAAACCTATGCATGTATGTAAGCTCCAGCGTGCTTTGAATGGACTTAAACAAGCACCACGTGCTTGGTTTGATAGATTCGGTGAATTTCTTATATCATATGGTTTCTTTTGTAGTTTAGCTGATCCTTCTTTTTTATTTTTCGTTCTGATCAAGTTTCACTTGTTTTACTTCTCTACGTTGATGATATGATTCTTACAGGGTCATCCACAGAGCTTGTTTCCTTTTTTATTAAAATTTTGAGTTGTGAATTCTCTATGAAAGATTTAAGTCTGATGCATCACTTTCTTGGTGTTGAGATTTCTAGCACAACAATGGGCTACATCTATCCCAGTCACACTATGCACTTACCATTCTTGAATGATCCAATATGCTTTATTGCAAACCCATGCCTACACCTTTAGAAGTCAAATTCAAACCTGTTACAGATATTACTCCTATTACTGATCCCAGTCACTTTCGAGGAATTATCGATGCTCTCTAATATCTTACACTGACGCATCCAGATCTATCTTATAATGTCAACTATGTTTCACAATTCATGCACGCTCCTACAGTTTCTTATTTGAAATTAGTTTAACGAATCCTTTGATACCTGAAAGGAACATTTAACACTTGTTTACACCTCACTTCCAATACAACTCTTGAATTATCTGCTTTCTCTGATACTGATTGGGCTGGCTGCCCTACAACAAAGAGATCGACAATCGGTTATTGCATGTTTCTTGACATAAATATCATTTTATGGTGTGCTAAGAAACAACACACAATCTCTTGCTCTAGTACTGAAGCTGAGTATTGTGCTATGGCTAATACTGCGGCCAAATTTACATGGCTCACTTATATTCTTAAAGATATTCGCATCTCTCTTTTATCTCTGCCAATCCTTTACTGTGATAATATCAGTGCTCTGTATATGACAATCAATCTTGTCTTTCATGCTCGGAGCAAACACGTCGAGTTAGATTACCATTTTGTACGCGAACGAGTTGCACTTAGATTACTTATCACTAAGCATGTGTCCTTTGATAAACAAGTTGCTGATATATTTACTAAACCTGTGTCCAAGGCTTCCCTCACATATTTTTGCAACAAACTATGCCTTCAACCCCAGCTTAGTTTGCGGGGGGATATACAATCTATAGCTTCCATGGAGTAATAAGGATGATACTAAGAGCAAATCATGGAGTGATAAGAATGATACTATAACCAAATTATGGAGTGATAAGGATGATCATAAGAATTCTCACAAATCATGAAGTGATAAGGTTGATCGTACTCACAAAATTATCAAAGGAGATATGGTTGGTGACAAGGACTTCTAAAGATTAACAAATTCCTACTAAAGTGGTAGTTCATTAGACGTGGTAGTTTATTAGATAAAGAAAACTCCATTTGATTCCTTCCTTATCTTGTAGAAGTGTTATATATGTATTAATCCTTTAAGCTTGTATTCAGTATTTGTGAGACAAGAACCAATTCCATAATAGCAAGATTCGTTTTTTTACTGAACCTTTACTTTTTCTCTTTTCTCTTACTGCACCTTTGCCTTTTCTCTTTTCTTTTTACTGCACCTCTACTTTTTCTCTCTGATATGTCTAGTTTACTCACGTTTGTAGTATCAAACTATCTTTCTGCCATTGGGTTTCAACTTAAAACTCCATTTAGACGAACCATCTTTCCATCACTTTCTTCCACTATCCTAGTTTTTACTCACATATAACTCTTTAACTTGAAAGCTTTCACGAATACTGAGCCTTTATTGGTTGTGAACTAATAACATAGTGGTGATGTCCTCCATACCAATTGTCCTTATTCAATATGAACATGATTATGAAATGTTCATAAGAAAGAGGTAATGAACAAAGAAGAATCATTGCTTGATCCTCATCTACAATAGTCACCTCAAATCTTAACAGATCATTGACTATTTAAGTAAACATATTTATATGTTGTTTAAAATATGTTCCTTTATAGATCTTCGACATGTATAGTCTCTGTTTTATGTACAACTTGTTTGTGAGATTCTTCGACATATAATGACTCTATAACTTCTTTCATATCTCCACATGAAATGCAATATCTATGAAGTGGCACATAACCTTCTTTACTTGATATAATTAAACGATTTCGGCTGCTAGCACCTGCAGCTCATCCCAATCGAACTCATCTATGTCTTTGAACTTGTTCTCTCGCAACCCCTTAAGCAAGCCTTGTTATACTAAAAAATATTTCACGCTTTGTTTTGCCATAATTTGTAAGTTCCTAATTCCATCAAATTTCTTCACTTCAAATCTTACAACTAGAATAATCATTACCTCAAAATAAGTCTTATATCATATGTTGAGAATTTAAGGCGTCTCTGGTAAAAATAGATTGTATGAAAGAAATAAACAAATAAGAATCAACAAGAATAAATAAGAAAACTTTAATGAAGTTTGACTAATTGGGTGTGCCAATGTCAGTGAGAATCAAAAACAACCCATTTCTATTGACTAATTGATAATTTACTTGAACTTTACTTTTTTTTTCTATACATAGATTAGATTTACACAAAAATATTAATTATAAAATCTACCTAGCATAGTTTTGCTTGAATATTCTCTTACCAAACCAACCTAAATTAAAGATGATTGTAGTAAGTTCTAGAATCCTTCTAGAGTTTGAAATTAACCAAAAACTCATTTTTCATATAAGGTTATTTGTCACACATAGGCTTGGGCCATGATCTTGTCTTCATATTATAAATCTGCCCACTTTTCTGCGCACTAAAAGATGGTTTGAGACATTGACTATGTTACAAATTGTTTCTTTTATGGAAATATTTCTATCATACTAACATGCTCGTGTCTTTAGCACAAGTTGTCAGTTTTAATTTTCATAAAGGAACAAACCTTGGGCCACGTCCATGTCCCATATTCCTCCACAGTACTCTTAAGATTATACTTATGTATATGAACCATACGTAAAAATCTCTATCTTAATGAATAGGTTATATTTCAACCAATATACTCCAAAAAATGCCTTCAAAACTGTAAGTTCATATAAATGAGCCTACTCAGCTTACTTTATTTCCTGAAATGCCAATTTGAATTAAATAGATTTTTATATCATACATAAGAATTTTCATGAAGTTGTGCGAGGTCATTCTACTAAATTAAAGTTATAAGATATGATGAACCCTTATCAAACACTTCGCCAACACCTCCTGTATGAGAAGTTTTGTCACTGCATTTTCAACTAACACCACCTTTTTTGTCTAATTAAAAGCTTCAATTGCTTTCGGATGCACCAAAAGAAGTTCTAACATTTAACCATTTAGAAATAAAATATTTATTTGCACTAAACTTATTATTGAAAATAATTTAATCGAATTAATTACTCGAACAAAAGTTAGCGTCATTCTCTGGATTCTATAATGGTCGATTATTACCCGCTGTTTGATCCTCACACATACATAATATTAATTAACTACCTAAATGGATGAAATGTAGAAAAGAAGAAATTAAAAGAAAAGCTATGGAGTTAATCAAATGCATTCCCATGGGCTACCTTTAGTGCAGGCTCCAACCCTACGTATGCATGGATACAGGGCTAAGTTGTTGTCTACTTGATTATAATGACTTACTTAGTATTTGGCTCTGTCAGACATATTACACATCTGTAGGACCACTATTAACACGTAAGACAATTACGAATTATCTAATACACAGCTGTAGGCATACCATATGCGACATTCGGCCTGCTGCCTAAATTATTGACCCCATCAATATCATTCCTCAATTTGAATAAGATAGTGAGAACTTAATCACTAAATTGTTGAATTTATGATGTAGGTCTTTGTGGTTTAGAGGGAATCTATTATTTTCTGTTTGAATTAGAATAAATAATTAATAAGATCGATTTTGAGTGATGCAATACACAGTCTTCTGCTAAACCTAAGGCAGCCCTACGTCGAATGAGTACTTATTTATACAGGTTCCAAGACCACAGTCTTCTGCTAAACCTAAAGCAGCGCTATGTCGAATGAGTATTTATTTATACTTACAAGACCGTTAGGTCTTGGAACCTGTTAAGGTTAAAGGTGAACTATGCATGCAACTCTGTAAAACCTAGACATGGGCTGAATATAGGAAATTCAAGAATTGAAAAAGTCAATTCCTGAAGAGGACCACTTCCAATAAAGGCAACCTAAAAGACGGCAGGTGGGAGGGACGCTATACTAAAGCGCAAGGTGCACCTCATCAACTGGGAAACCGTCTGCCGGCCTAAAACAGCGGGCGGTTTAGGCCTTAAGCACATTCGCTCGACAAATGACGCTCTCTTGACTAAACTGGGTTGGGCCCTTCTAAACCACCCCTCCCCTTTGTGGGCTAGAGTTGTCCGTGCCAAGTATCATTTCCACCCGGAACGTCCCCCCCTTACGCTTACGTGGCGCAAATCTTCGAGTTTCTGGCAGGGGATTTCGTCCATTTGGCACTACGTGCGCCAAGGCTGTCACTGGTCTTTGGGGAATAGATCTCGCATATACTTTTGGCTGGATGATTAGGCCAAGGACTGGGGCCCCCTCACCCTCGTGGCCATTACTCTTATCCCCGATGCTTCCCTGTATGCGACCGTTGTGGAGATGACACACGCTGATGGCTCCTGGAACTGGCCCTTATTTCAACAATATCTCCCTTCTTCGGTCTGTCTGGACCTTGCAAATCTTCGTTTGCACCGCACTAGATCGACGGAGGATGCATTGCGGTGGGGCCCCGCTGCTAATGGCTGCTTCTTCGTTGCGCCTGCCTATGATCTTATAGAAGGCACCCCCAATGACTCCAATACTCGTCTGTGGACGGTCATCTGGAAGTGGGCGAGCCCTCAACGGATCCGGGCGTTCCTGTGGATCCTGAGCAAACAAAGGCTTCTGACCAACCAACAACGGGTGATCCATCACCTCGCTATAGACAGTCGTTGTTCTTTCTGTGGCTAGGAAGAGTCCACTTCTCACGTCGTTAGTGATTGTCCGCGGGGTTCAAAATTTTTGGCGTCAACTCTCCGGGTGCATGGCTGACCTGGAGTTCTTCCAACCAGAGGTGCCTGCCTAGATTCTCTCCAACCTCTGGGACCCGTCTCACAGTCTGCCGGGGCCGTGGGCTATTATCTTTGGCGTAGCCTGCTGGATGCTATGGCTTTGGCGAAACCAAAGCATCTTTGACGCAACGTTTGAGTGGCCGGAGCAAGGGTCGAGAGTGGTTTTGACTTATGTTGAGTGGATCAGCAAAGCCCGAGCTGTAGAGAATTGTGTCTTTCCGCCACTGGGTCTCCCGATGGGCAGCCTCGTCGGGTGGTCTAAACTGCCGGAGACCTGGATCAAGCTCAACACCAATGGAGCTTACCATCCCGAGTCGTCCATTGCTACTGCAGGGGGCCTCCTTCGTGACTACGCTGGCAACTGGTGTGGGGGTTTTACTTAGCAAATTGGATGCGATTCTCCGCTCCTAGCAGAACTCTGGGGCCTCCATTCGGGCCTCTCCTTGGAGTGGGCCCTTGGGCATCATCGCGTCATTGTGGAGACAGACTCCCTCGAAGTGATTAATCTTCTTTCTTCTTCTCGGCCTACACTTACTGATAATATTTCTTTATTGGCAGGTACCAGAGATTTTCTCCATCGCGATTGGGTTATTCATCTCCAGCATGTGCCCCAGGAAGGAAACCAGTGTGCGGACTTTCTAACAGGACTCGCTGCCTGTGCTGGCCTAGGGCCCTGTTTTCTACCGGAACCCCCAGTGTCTCTCTTAGGCCTCCTCCATCGGGACCAACAAGGCACTCTGTATCGACGAGCCATTGGCTAGCTAGATTTCTTTTGTTTTCTTTTTCCTTGTAATAAAAAAAATGTTTACTCTTTAGGAATTTAAGATAAGCAGTGCCCACTATTTATTATCTAACCTCACTACAACACATAAGCTTATTATCTACAAAACCAAATGTTGCTAAATATTAAAAAATTATCGTAAATTAAAGCTTATTGGCGACGAAACCAAACGTTGCTAAATAAAATTTGAGAAAAACAAATTGTCTCCCCAATGTTCGTTGAATCCCGATAACAAAACAATATCTGGGATGTTTTTTTGAAATCATCGCAAAAAGGTTTTGAATACATAATAATTTCGCCAGTAAAACATATAACCAACGAGAACGAAGAACGTCGTACATATTATTTTGCGACATATATGTTTCGTAGGTAAAGGTTTTTACCTACCAAACTGTAATAGTAGGTAATTATTTTTAATTTTTTGTAGCAGAATAGTTTTAGCCATTAATTTTTTTATTATAGGTAAATATTTTTAGAAACGTTCTTGTAAACGTAGGTAACAATATTTTGTGGCGATTTGGTTTTGGTAGCTAATACTTTTTAGTGACAAAATTTTATTTTTATTTTTAAATTTTATTATAATTGTTAAAATCATATTTAATTTAATTTATTACAATTTTTAAGACAGTTTGAAACATAAATTAGTTACATTTTATAATTAACGATGGTGACATATTTTTTAAATAATAATAATAAATTGAAATAAAATAAATATTAAAAATGGAATGCATTTTATAATAAAAATAATTACATGTCATATACAAACTAAGACTCCTCAACGTCATCACTACTACTGACATAGTTTGAGTCAAGTAATTATTTGACCATCTTTTTAAGCGTGTTTATTTCTTTTACATTACGATCTAACTTCTCTTATGTACATTGTAACTTAGTCTTCAGTGCCTAGTTCTCCTCTTGAAGCTCCGTGACATATGCTGATTGTGACAAAAATGCACCAACAAGCTTAAGGTCATACCTAAGACCTTTGACTTATCCCGATCTTGTACTAAGGACATTGTTATAAATGTCATCGACATTGGGCTGATTCCCCTTAGACAATGATATCTGCAACAACTCCTGCATCTTGTCCTACAATTTAAAGTACAAAATCGAGTTAACTAAAAAATTATTACTTAGTATTACATAGAAAAATAAATTATAATATTAATTTGTTTATACTTACATAATTACTTTACGCCTCTTCAGACATCCAGCCTTCACCTTCCTTTTAGTGTGTTAGCTTGTAGAGTATGATCCTATCACACTCTTGTACTTGGAGTTGAGTTTGACTCTATTATATGAATTTAAAAAATTAGAAGATAATAGAAATTATTGTATTAAGAAATACAATAATAAGTTGAAAACGTTACACTTACAAATTCTTATTGGACGATAGCAAATGATTTGGAGCTAGTGTTATGAGGAGTCTTCATTTTTGCTCTATTCACCTTGGCTTTCTTACACTTTTTCTAAATTAAGAGAAGTAGTCATGAAATGTATAAACAAAATTAATGGAAGGAAATATTAAGAGAAAAAAAACCTGAACCTCCGTTGAGACCCAATAATCTCACATTTCACTCCAATTTTTTGGAGTCACCCGTTTCAGAACATGTCTCTTTGCCTCTTCATCAGAAGGGAAAGGCTGGTAATATTTATGAAGTCTATATTGATGATCCTTCACCATTTGTTTCAATAGTAAACTAACACAACTTGAAACCTCAGGCTTGTCGATATTAACGATATTGGGCTTCATCTATAAAGAACACGTATAAGTTAAGTTACTGTTTTTATTAAGTAAAATCGCAATACATATAATTAAATGAATTGATATATTACCAAAACTTTGTCCAAAGTATTTTGGAGTAAGTTATCTTCCTTCAATTGCCTGGCATGTTGAAGGCAAGGCAATTCATTCCTCACAATGACGCCCAACTCACTGGATAATTTTGCAGATTGAATCTTATCCAGAGGGCGACGTTGCATGGGGTCAATGGTTATAGACAACTTGCTGTTCATTGCAGCATTCATCCGTTGCAACTCAGCTCCTTTTGTGATACCTCTACCTCATTTTCTAATGCCAGTATTGGAACCTGAAAACAAAAAAAATCATAATAAGAAAAACACACTAAACATGTAATGAGTAATTTCAGCATTAATGTAAATATGTTTGGTTAACAATAATAGACCTGAATATCCCTCAGCACTAAAAGACGATGTTAGTAAAGGTTGTTGCTGATTGTCTTCATTCAAGGATGCAATTGTTGGTTGTTGAGCAATGGGGTTGGATTGAGTTGATTGTTGTGTGGGAGGAACTTCTTCGATCGTTACCACCCTCTTTCTCTTATTTCTACAAGGTGCCATTATATTAAACCTATGTAAAATGAAATATGAACATAATGCATAATCTTAACTCAAACATCAATATTCCACATGAATATAAAGAGATCAATAGTCAAATACTAAACATTTGGCATAACATTTTGCAAAAATATAAGTGAAACATTAAAAATATGCTTCTAGTCATCATAAATTAACATAAGTAAAACACCAACAACATAAGGCAATTATGAACATAACATTTCAAACAATATAAACAATTTATTTACATTCAATCATCATGATCAAGGTTTTGAAAATCATCATCATTAAGTACATTATTGTTGGATTCTTCATCACTAATATATTTGAGCAAAGTATCGTCATTGTCATTTAAGTCATCTTGAGTATAGTCTTCTTCTGTTTGTAAGATAAGATGGGATTGGCCTTCATCTAGTTGAACTATGTTGGGATCAACATCTCTCCTATGGAATGATGATATATCTGCATCTTCTCTGGAATGCCTTCGTTATTAAACTCCAATCCAATATCTTGATAGACTTCATCTACATTCTCATCCAATTGACCAATATCCCTTTCACAAAAATCAAAGACATTCTTTTGTTGAAACTTTTGAAAAACCTTCCAGTTGCTACTCAATACAGTATCATTGATGTAGAAAACTTGTTTAACTTGACTTGCAAGGACAAAAGAATCATTATCATACCATGTCTTACTAACATTTATGCTAGTAATATGCCCGTTCACTTTCATGTCAGTTAGATCAAACCTTTTACGTTTAAGTAGAAAAACCTTCTTATCTTTGATGTAGTGCAACTCTATTATTTCAAAGATGACACCGTAGAAGTCAATGAATTTGTCGTTATGACATCCTTCAACGACAACCCCACTATTTTGACTTCTAACTCGACTATCTCGACCTTGTATTTGAAATCTCACCCCATTAACAATGCAACCTGTGTATTTCTTCCCACAAATATGAGGCCCATATGCCAAACTATATAATGTTGTTGTCGCTTCTTGCATATTACGGTTATGTAACCGTATCATCTGTACGACAAATTGAAAATAAATATGAGGATGAGACATATTCTCATCTTTTCATAATATGTAATCAATATGAAACTTACTCAATTTCTAAACCATAATACAAACATCTGCCTATGTCTTTCTTTAACATTAATAATCCCTTTGTTGCGATTTGTGTCTTTGTGCTCTCTATTTAAAAAAGACAATGACAGTAAGATCTTAGAGTGAATGAAGAAAATTGTAATATGATTGCTTGAATGAAAAGGAATATACGTACTTCATGTATGTATCGAATTTCTCACAATTGTTCCATATATCATTTCGAATTCGTCTTTAGTTAACTCTACATATTTACCCACACCAAGTGGCCTAACTTTTTGGGAGAAAATAAACAATCCATCGTCGTCATGAAAATCAAAGTTACATTCTCGTCTCTTAAATCTTGTCTCCACATCGGTTAAGTACATTGCACAAAAAGTCAATCATTCATTTGCTATATAAGCCTCTGCAATAAACCCCTCTGGTCGAACTCTATTATTTACATAACGCTTAAAAGAGCATAAAAACTTGAACAAAAACATATATAAACTTAGGAATTGTTACAAACAAATAACATAGAAAAAACTTGTTGAATTTAATATGAATTACCTTTTACTTAGAAACATCTATCGAAATTGAACCAGTCTACAAAGTTTTACTTCATATGATAAGTGAATTGCCAAATGAACCATAACATCAAAAAACGATGGGGGGAATAATAGTTCAAGCTTACATAGAATCAATGCTGTGTCTTTTTCCATTTTGTCAAGCTTTTCAACTTTAAATGTCTTGCAACATAATTGCTTAAAAAACTCTCCCAATTGACCCAAAGTAAAGGACACATCCTTCAGCAAACACCCACTTATTCCAACAGAAAGTAATCGTTGAAAAAGTACGTGACAATCATGACTTTTCAATCCTGACACTTTTTCCTCTTTAACATTCGCACAATGACCTATATTTGATGCATACCCATCAGGAAATTTGACTGATTGGAGGAATTGACAAAATGATTGTTTCTCACTTTTCGACATGTTGTAACAAGCACGGGGAATAACGTATGAACCATCATCTCTTCTTTTCAAATGCAAGTCCTTTCTAATATTCATGTCTTCCAATTCAAGTCTAATCTTAATTGTGATTTTGGATTTCCCATTAATTCCCATGACAGTCCCTAAAATAGACTCACAAATGTTTTTCTCAATATGCATGACATCAAGATTGTGCCTTAATAGTAATTCCTTCCAATATGGCAAGTTGAAAAATATGCTCTCTTTTTTCCAATTCAGTTCGATATCATTTCTCTTTTGCTTTCTATTACTTGGGTGTTTTTCAGGTGTGATGTCACCCAAATGTGACAAATGGTAAACAATATCGTCATCGGACAACTACATCGAAGCTTCACCCAACTCGACTGTATCATTAAATTGTTTACTTATTCGCCATCTATGTCTATGTTTTAAATAACGACGATGAATCGCATAACATATTTTACTTTGTATCTCTTTTTAATATGTTTGATGGTTACACACATGACAAGCCATATACCCTTTAGTGCTCCACCTAGACAAATTCCCATAAGCTAGGAAATCATTTATAGTCCACAAAACAGTTGCATGCATTATAAATGTTTCCTTCAACAACATCAAAAGTTTGTAATCCAAATTCTCATAAATTGTTTAAGTCATCAATTAATGGTTGCATGTATACATCGGTGTCCTTACCAGGAGCAGTAGGTCCAAGAATAAGCAAAGACAACAACATAAAAGGCTCCTTCATACACTTCCATGAAGGTAAATTGTATGGGACTATAATCACCGGCCACATGCTATATGAATTACTCATATTACCGAAAGGATTAAATCCATCCGAGGCCAATTCAAGTCAAACATTACGACAATCTTGTCCAAACCATGGAAACTTTCTATCAAGCTCTTTCCATACCATTGAGTTTATTGTATGACACATAATGTTATCATCAATGTGTTTCTCTTTATGCCACCTTATATCTATGGTTGTTTTTGTTAACATAAAAAGTCTTTGTAATCATGGTTTAATAGGAAAGTATCTAAGGATTTTATTTGGTATCTTTTTCCCTCTCCCATCATCCACCTTCCACCTTGATGTACTACAAATAGGACACTCCTGAAGATCTTTACTTTCCTTCCAATAAAGAACACAATCATACTTACAAGCATGAATTGAAATATATCCCAATCCAAGGTCCTTTAATAGTTTATTTGCGTCATAGTAAGATTTTGGCAACTTGTATCCAATAGGTAATGCATCGTTCAGTAAGTCAATTAACATGTCAAAGGACTTGTTACTCTATTTATTATAAACTTTCAAATGCAACAACCTCACAACAAATGATAGTTGTGAGAAATTAGAGCACCCCGGATATAATTGTTCTTGAGCAACTTTCAATAATTTCCCAAAATTATCTTCTATAATAGTACCAACTATGTTAGGCATTCCTATTTCATTCATAGTCTCCATATAATTCCGACAATCGTCTAAAATCTCGTCAATCGCATCATCACCATCATCATTCACATCACAACCATCTACATCATTATTGTAACTGTCATCATAACATGTATCGCCACTTCTACTACAACTTGCTTCCTTATGTTCACCATGATAAAGCTATGGAGTGTAGAATTTATCTATGCCTTGGATTAGCAAGTGATTATATATCACATCTTGACTTTAGAAGTCAACATTTAAGCAATTGATGCATGGACAACGAATACTGCATTCATCACCCATTTTATCTTTTACAAATTGCATGAAACTATGAAGTCCTTCTACGCATTTAGTTGACCATTTTCGATGTCCAACTCTTATCCATCTAGCTATACAATAAAAGAAGATAAATGAGTTATTACATGCTTTTTTATTCAATATTACGTTTAAAAAGACCAATGTAATTAAGGTTCGTAGCATTGTTTTTTGTTTCCAACCTATATACAATCCTTTGTCTGTACAGTGTTGAGTTATTTCTTGTTTGCTTTGTCTGTTTAACTTTCTATTACATAATGACATTGTAATTGGTTAAGTCTTTTGTATTAATTTTCATTGTTTACATTGAAGCTATTATTTTAAATGTCATTAGCAAAAGAAAGAAATTAAGGTTCCAATTTTTATCTTTTTAAAATTGTTAGTGAAATTACCCTTACCTATTTCCTCCTTAACATCTATTGTTCTTTCTAATTTGTCAATATATAAATTATATCATTTACATTAGTGTATAATGTAATTGAACATGTTATATTCATCATTTGATGTGCTGGATGTTGTTATAGTACTAACTATTTAGTACAAAAATTAATTACATTGTATGAGGCTAACTATTAATGTTGTATTAGGTTTTTAAGTTTACATTGAAGCTATTATTTTAAATGTCATTGGCAAAAGAAAGAAATTAAGGTTCCAATTTTTTTCTTTTTAAAATTGTTGGTGAAATTACCTTTACTATTTCCTCAGTAACACCTATTGTTCTTTCAAAAGTTTGTCAATATATAAATTATTTCATTTACATTAATGTATAGCATAATTGAACATGTTATATTCATCATTTGATGTGTTGGATGTTGTTATAGTACTAACTATTTAGTACAAAAATTAATTACATTGTATAAGGTTAACTACTAATTTTGTATTAATTTTTGATGTTTATATTGAAGATATTATTTTAAATGTCATTGGCAAAAGAAAGAAATTAAGGTTCTAATTTTATCTTCTTAAATTGCATAGTGATTCAATTTCAAAACGCATTTCTCGAAAAATGGCTATAAAATGACGTGACAATATTGTGTTTTTCCTCATTATGCATCAATGGGTTTACTATCCACTCAATTCGTGTTGTTAGTTCATACTTCATACTTATCAATTATGTTAAGTGTATACATCAAAATGAAACGACCATCGATATATAAAACAATTAATTAACAAACAATTTCAAATGCGACAAATACTACTAATTCGCATTAATAATAATGGTTACTACTAATTCACATTCACAACAGTTGCAACTATTTAAACAAATGATATTTCTAAAGCGTTGGACGAGTTACCTTAATCGACGGATAATTGCAAACCACTAAGAAGGAGGAACTTCAATGATTAATCGTTAGATTGCCTATAAATATAAGAGAATTATACATGAAGTAATTTCAAAAACAAAAACTTACGTTATGATTAAGTGATACTACAAAGAAATAAGACATAATTACTTAGAATATATATTGAAATTAAAGAAATCAAACCCTACAAGAATTCTATATAATTAACCTTATACTTTATCATTATAATTCTTGTTCACAGGAGATAGGGCTTTTGTCCAACATACGGTGAAAATATACGTGAAGATGCTACGCAAATTTTTCCGTTTTGTCTCCAATTAAATAGAAAAAGAGAGAAACTTCAAAAAAAACCCTATATACAATCACCAACTAACTAAAAAATTGAAGTTGTAAGCGTAGATTTATTTACAAGGAATTCGAGTCTTGTCTGAAATATTTTTTATTCCTACGAAATGGTTGAAGCAAGATCAATAAAGAATTAAACAGGACATGGTAACTTTCGCCGAAGCTTAGAAAGGGATCATGGCAGGGTCACAGAAATAGACTATTATTACTTAGGGTAGGTGATTTTGCAAGGAGTATCAAAACAATATTTTAAAAAGATATTTGATTTTTTTCAATTTCTGAAATTTAATAAACTAATCAGCAATCTGAGAACTCTTTTTTCGTAATCTCATGACCTTATCAGATAATCCAATGTAAATTTATCAAATACCGGTACTATAATAAGTACAGTTTAGAGTTAAGCATTTTTGTTTAAATTTAACTTAATTCAAAGTTAGTAAATAAAATTCAAAGTTATCAAAATTTTTATCGAAATCAACTTCAATTTTCAAAAAATTCAAAATTTAATTAAACTAAATTTAAATATGATAATTTAAATTCAATCAAGTCTTAGACTTAATTTGAATTTTTAAAAAATTAAAATAATATAATATAATCAACGTAGTTTCACAGTTTAATTATAAAAAAATCTCAAACTTACTCAATTTTGTAATTATATATCGAACTTTAAAAAGTGACAATTAAATACATAATTTTTTTAAATTATAATCTAACGTTAAAATCTCCGTTAACGTTACTGACATGACTTACCACGTGTTCCAAAAATCTTAAACCCTTATATACGTCAGATTTAATTAAACTAATTAATTAGCTAAACTACGTTGTTTAATTAAACTAACTGATTAAACGTAACTAAATTACGTCGTTTTTTTTATTAAAATCCCTAAATCAAAGTTGTTACTCTTCGTTCTCATACAGACATTTGC
>JANITX010000211.1:13030456-13063407 GCA_027564395.1 Erythroxylum ulei
AAGTCATATTCATAATTTAGAAAGGCCAACTCCCTTCAAATTCTTCAATTTCATATGTAGAATTCAATCATTTTAGTGGGCAATGGAAAGGGGACTAAATATTGGTATTGAAGGTTATGAATTATATGAGCTTTAAAGGGAAAAACTCATATAATTAAAAAGGACATTAATTAAGGCAAACTTTTCCCTAAACCTTTAAAATGATACAGATGCTCTCCTAGCTTCATATAATTAAATAGTATAATTTTTTGAAAATTGTAAGTCAACTATAATTTGGGTGAACAAATTAATTTCGAAATAGTTTTCAACTGAATAATTTAATTTTTAATTCAAATTATGTTTTCTTTGGAATAGGAATAGAAATTTATAAAAAATTATTTGTGAACATGTGGGCTTTGACGACGAACTATGTATTAGTTGCTACATCTGACATTTGTCGACCAAATACAATAGATCGTAGCAAATTAATTAATACTACTTCCAAACAACTACAGTAAACAAGAAACAACGTCATTTTGTATTAAGTTTTCGATGACAATCACTATAAAAGGCTACTTCATTCTCGTTCAAGCCGTCAACATTTCTCAAAATCCTCTCTTTTGTTTGGGTTTTATATTGTGGTCATTATCGTCGAAAAACCATTGTTAACTGAATCGATATTATTCTTTTATTCTATTTTCATTAACGAAGTTGTGCTAAGTTTAACTTATACCTTTAGGTGTTTATTGTGAGTTATTAATTATGCATTTGATGTATAGGTTGTGTTTATGGTTGTGTTTCGAATATGATTTACTGCTTGTCTTTATTATTTGTATATGAGTTGGCTTCTTCCCAATGACCTTTAACGCTTCCCTCATTAAAACTTCGTAACTATTTGATGAAAGGTCTTCAAGATTATTTTTCTTTAATTAATTTCCATTAATAGTAATATAGCCCAATATAGATAATACTATACTTCTGTACATCAAGAACATCGTCATGTATATTCTACTTTAAATTCTAAATTTTGCATGTGATACAAACTACATAATAGATTTATGAAATTTTAGTAAGGATAACTTTCATATTATTAAGCACATTGAAGATTTATAAGTGCTAAACTGGACTATTTTCACTTATTATCGAAATTGGAGTTGAACATATCATCATTTTATTCTAAATCGACATTTGCATAATATACCTCTTAACATTATTAATCATGGAATGTCGACGTGGCGACTAGTTCCGGATGACCCTAATTCATTCCGTTGGGAGGAATGTGGCAAAATTGTCCCTACTAAAAAAATAAACAATGCAGAAAAAATCTTCACTTCATACACTAATCATCGTTTGCCTTCTATGGCCGATCTTCTACTTTAAGGTGTTTAGTATCATCCGAACAATGTCACTTTCCTTATTATATACATCTTATTTCCTTTTATGAAGTTATTGTATATATTCACATTTGATGGTATATACTACATATTATTTTAAGCTTTCTTGAATCTCAAAGATGACATGTATGCCCATAGAGGCGGGTGTAATGTCACAACGGTCCCTAAAGGATTAGAAAAATCAATTGTTTTGGAAAATTCGTCAATTCCACTGGCTTCGTATGGTCATTCACATATTCATGTCACTTCAATTTCGGTTTGTTTAATGTCTTACTAATCTGACAATATCTAAGTTCTATACTAATTGTGTTTTAGGTAAATTGTTTCGTACTGGCAGTTCATCTGTAGTACTTATCTTCCATACTAAATTTAGCGACTTATTTACTGTATCCTCTACAAGTTTAGCTATAGTGGAAATGTTGTTACAAGAGGGTATGAAAAACCTCACACCTGAGGGAAGAACTATCATTGTTTTAATTGGTGCCTTCGAACGTACAAGGACCCTTCTCAGGAATCCAAATATTAGAGACTTATTTACTTTTACCGACTCTCACGTCACTTGAAATCCAAAAAAATAATTATATCATTGTCATTTATCGATGCAATCAACTAAACTCAGCTTTAAAGTTTATTTATTATTATATCTGTAAGAATTTGTCAAACAACCTCTCTACTAATTAGGAGTCAAGCTGTGTACTATTAAGTGTGGATTGTTATTGTTCTTGTTCTATGACAGTATGAATTGTTAAACTTCTAATTCAAAGTTCGTACTACTCCATATATCATATTATTATATGATACAATTATTTAAATTTTTTATAAATAATTTTTGCAATGTTAGTAAATATTAATGATTAATTAATACTATTGTTTAATACTTAAAATTATGTTGTGTGTGTTTTTTTAACAATACGTTGTAAACATTCAAAACAAATCTCCAATAAAACATATCTTAACTATGATAGATTATAAAAATGTTAGTTTAATAATTTTGAAAAATGTTAACCTTTGGTGACAAGTTAGGCAAATAATCACCAAATGTGTTGCAAATTATTGTAGAACCTTTGGTGAGTGTGGACCATTTAGTGACGATTTTCAGAAATCATCACTGAATGTGCAACATTTGGTGATGATTTTCAAATTTTGTCACCAAATGTTGATCTTTTGGTGACGCTTCCAAATATTGTCACTAAATGGTCACTTTTAGTAACAATGTCAAAAACGTAGTTAAAAACCAAACATCTTTTTAGTGATGATTTTATATAATTGTCGTCAATTGTAAACTCTTTAGTGACGATTTCAGACTTTGGTCACTAAATGTTTAACAAATTATGGTGACGATTTCTGAAAGATGTCACCTAAAGTTCATTTAGCGACAAATTTTTGAAATTGTCACCCATTGTAAATAATTTTGTGACGATTTTCGGTAATTGTCACTAAATGTTTACCATTTGGGGACGATTTTTGTCATTTATTATAAAATGTTGTTCCTTTTGTGACTTTTTTTAGTTAGTCATTAAAGGTTTAGTTTTAATGACGATTTAAAAAATTGTCGCAATATGATAATTTTTGCCGACGAACGTCGTAAAAAAAAGTAGTTAAATGTCTACTTTATTGTAGTGCCTAAAAATGTTGTGTTGATCCTAACTTTATGTGTATGGATTTCTTTGAAAAGTTTGATATGTGTTGTGTCGGTATCAATGTCGATTCTTCACCAACCGTTTCCGAAATGTTAACTTCTCAGAACTTTCCTTTGAAACCCCTAATTAAGATCTCTTCCTCCAAAAAAGTTGATCTTAAATTTGTCTGACTAGTTGTCTGGCGTTGCTTGTCGGTAATGATCTCGTCACTTCACCAAACCCTTGCAGTGAATATCTTCCACTTAATTTACTGCCAAAGAAGGTTACATAACCACCGGTTCAAGGGGATTTAACTGCCAACTTGTTTTAGTTACTATAGCGACAATATCTCAACTTCTTTGTGCCCATTGCCAATGATGGGAGGTACTAAATTCCACCGAGCACAAATTTAATAGTCGAGAATAAGACATGAAGGAACCCTACGTCGATGTTTTCTATTGCGGTGTTCCATTATAATATATATATAAGAAGCTTCGTTATTGGTCTTATCTAGAAGTTTAAGGTGGAAGCCCTCCCCCTAGTTAACCGAACTCTTAAGCTTTTCAAATGTGTGAGTCTTTATAATTTTATAGTTGTGATATGTGTGCTTGTTCATTATCCAAACAATTAACTCTGTTAGTTTGTTTTAATTAACCCAATCTTTAGAAATTTATCATCTCGGTTGAATTGGCAATCATAAGTAAAACAGGTTCGTTCGGATCACATTACCATAATTATTAATAACCTAACCCAAACCGCAGTTACACAATACGTTATATATATAAATGCTTTTCATGGGGCCTAGAGTGAGCTTTCAAGCCAAGACTTACTATTTCAGTATCAGTAGTTATCTTGAAGCGAGGACAAAATCTTTCGACCTACAGGAGTTTGAAAACAACTCTCAACCTTACAATCATATATATCAAGCACAAAGTTTTAAGTAAGGACGGGGCTTACAATGGCGATATACTTTGTTAAGTTCTGAGTTCTTGCATGTCACATCAGTCATCCCCGACTCTCAAATGTTTTTTATCGTTTGTCTAAGCTGACATTTAAGAGCACAGACATAGTTTATTACTAAAGAGATTGACGAACAGACAAAACGTAAAAGTACTACTTGTACCTCTCAAATAGCGACACAAATCAATTTAAAAATACACACACAACCTCAATTCCATCAATTAATTATGCAAAGATTACAGCATGATTCAGGTACGACGAATGTAACAATAGAATTATTGTAAATTTTATATAAGAAAAAACAAAGTGATAAAGTTGGATCGATCATTGAATGATGAATGTAACGTCACCATCCATTGCTAATGGGTTCACTAGCTAAAAGATGGGACTAGAGATGAAATTGGCACGACTATAGCTTATTACTAAACTATTTAAGTGAAGATGCTTTGGTCGGTACGGTATATATAAAAACATTTGCATCAGCTCCATTCTCTTATTCTCTCGTTAATCTCAACTACATCTACTCGCATATATTTATAACAAGAGAAAGCATAAGAGTTAAACAACAAAATGTGCAAGGTTCGAAGAAAACATTCATAAGCGAATGCTACGATCCAAGCGTGATTAAAAGTTGAATTCATAAAATAAATTATAAACAAAAACTGGTGCATTTTATCTTGATTTGAAAAGTGTCATCTTATTTTCATTTTGGATTCGACAAAGGACAGTGATGACGATAGAAAGTTGAGGTCTATGTCTATCAAACGTAAATTCAGACAGACTAGACAACCCAACCAAAGTCCCAACACCAACACCATATATTTCGAAAACCCTGTTCAAGTAAAGACCAAACCCCCAATTCATACCATAAACGGCTTCAGATGAGAGGAACCGAATGTTTTTTTTTTCCCCCCAAAATGAGAAATAAGAGAAAGCCCATGGAACTAAACCGGTGTTCGAAACCCATCCGATTACTACGCAGCACGTCCTCCACCCACATCGCCGACTCCTCACCTAACGATCATGCTGTCGCGTGCACGTCACCCTCCAATGGATTTACTGTCGTCACACCACGCGCCAACTTAGAACTGTAGAAACAAGAAAATCATGTTGAACCAAAAATGACTATTGAACTTTGGGGCTTAGTTTGTTTGTCCATGTATGACTGCTCCAATTTCAGAGCTCATTAAACTGCTCTTACTTCATTTACTCGCGATATTATCACGCGTTAAGTTACGAGATAATGGTTTGGGAGATAATAGACATTTTTAGTGTAATAAATACAAAGGTGTTGTGAGTGTGTCTTTTCAAGATTTCCACTTCTCTTTACTTTTTCTATTGTGTGGTTTTGTTCTGTTGTGGTTTTGCCTAGACAGAGAAAAGCTTATCAGAGAGAGTTCAGTTCAATCAAGAACTGACGATAGAGAAAGTGATAACAACTGCAACTTCAACAAAGCAGAAAGAAAATTTCAGACGATCGAGTGAGAGAATGGAGAGAGTGAAAAAGGCTTCTTTATCTTGAAAAAGCTGTTGTTTTGGAGTTTAGTGAGCAAAACTTATTGTCTTCTTCAGATGGTGATGGTAGTGGTAAAATGGTGGTCTACTACGTACGAGATTGCAGCTACTGCTGATCGATGATTAATGTCTCTCTTGTCTGTGTCTCTGCATGAGTAATCCTTCACGTTATTCAAAAATTCTGCAAGTACCCTATCGTGCTTTATAGGTGAACAAGGACAAAGGGACCAGAGACAATCAGAGACGTTAAAACCGGAAAAGAAAAGCCCATAAAGGTCTTTTTTTGTTCCTTTTTTTTCCCTCTTGCTTTCGAGCAAAAACTCCAACTGGGTTTCTGTTCTGGATTTTGAGTCTCTTTTCTTTGTGAGTGATTTCTGTCCACATTTTTGTGGTTAAATTATTGATTGCAATAGGACTGTGTGTTTGTGTAGCAACCTTTGAAGGTTTGATTGATTACAGGCTCTCAGCAATACTTTCGATTTCTCAAGAAGTGGTCTTGAAAGTGAGTTTCGGCCAAAAGTCTACTTCTCAAACAACTCCAGTCTCCGAAGTTCTCTCTTTTCTTCTCTGCGTCACTGTGTTTTTGTTGGTCATAACAACCGGTAAAAACATGTTTTCACTAGTTTCACTTGCGTTCCTTTGACTTAACTCTGAAATCACTCTTTTGTTATTCATCTTCAAGCAGATGAAAGAGTCAGAAAAGGGCTTGGATCCACAGCTATGGAACGCGTGTGCGGGAAGTATGGTTCAGATCCCACCATTCAACTCACAAGTCTTCTACTTTCCTCAAGGCCACGCTGAACACTCTCAAACTGCCGTCGATTTCTCTTCATGCCCTCGGATTCCGGCGCTCATCCTCTGCCGTGTCGCTGGCGTCAAGTATCTTGCCGACTCCGAGACCGACGAGGTCTATGCAAAGATTAGCCTCGTTCCGCTACAAAGCAACGAGCTTGATTTCGGAGAACAAATGGTTGCAAGTGACAACACTAGTAGTAACATGGAAAAGCCTGCATCTTTTGCGAAAACGTTAACTCAATCTGATGCGAACAACGGTGGAGGTTTCTCTGTGCCGAGATATTGTGCGGAGACGATATTCCCGCGGCTAGATTACTCGGCGGACCCGCCAGTACAGACGGTGGTGGCTAAAGATGTGCACGGCGAGACGTGGAAGTTCAGGCATATTTATAGAGGGACTCCGAGGAGGCACTTGTTGACTACTGGGTGGAGCAATTTTGTGAACCATAAGAAACTTGTTGCTGGAGATTCAATCGTGTTCCTGAGAGCTGAAAATGGTGATCTTTGTGTTGGGATTCGAAGAGCCAAGCGTGGTATTGGAATGGGGAATGGACCCGATTCATCGCCAACTGGATGGAACTTGAGTGGAAATTCTTTGAATCCTTACAGTGGATTTTCAATTTTTTTGAAAGAAGATGAGGGTAAGGTGACACGCAATGGGGCTTTGAGAGCTAAGGGTAGAGTGAAGCCTGAAGATGTTTTGGAGGCAGCAAATTGTGCTACTAAAGGGCAACCTATTGAGGTTGTTTACTACCCGAGGGCTAGTACTCCGGAATATTTTGTGAAGGCTTCTTCTGTAAGAGCTGCAATGAGGATTCATTGGTGCTCTGGAATGAGGTTTAAGATGGCTTTTGAAACAGAGGACTCTTCCCGGATTAGCTGGTTCATGGGGACTGTTGCCTCTGCTCAGGTTGCTGATCCTGTTCGATGGCCTAATTCTCCTTGGCGATTACTCCAGGTTCTGTGTTAGACTCTGATTTTATCATATTCTTTTGTAAAATCTCTGCGGTTGAAACGAATTGGTTTGATTATTACTTAATTGGGATTTATTATTTTCTCCTCTCGATGTAGAAGTAGATAATCTTGTTGTGGCTTTCCTCTTAAAACCGTTTCCCTCTTTTCCTTGATATCACCTTTACGCATCTATTATTACTAAATTTTCAAGGTTGAAACTGTAGATACTCCAGGGTAGTCAGGTTGTTTTGTCTGCATAATTTGATTCTGTTCGATTTCCTTTTCTTTTCTAATAGCCAGTTACTGCCTTTTCTGCCAATAATCTGCCTACGTCGTTCCAGAAATGACATAGCTATCATTGTTGCCTAGAAAACCAGTTCGTTTGTTGGTTCCAGATAGGTGTATGGCGTAATATTTGTGAGAATCACAGGCTAACGGAACATGAATTGTTTGTTTCCCTTAACCAAGCCACTGCGTATTCAATTAAAATTACTCGACAGGCTCTGAAAAGAATTCCTGGGGAATCAATATAGCACCTATGGGTACTTGAGAAATGTACTGTATGAAGTCAGTGATTGAATGGTAGAACTATGATCTTAAATGAATGCATTTACCAACTCATGAATGTATTTTTTAGGTTATGAATGCATCTTTAGTTGATTCAACATACGTTCCTTATTAACCAACTTAGTGATCTGACCTAGGATCATATTATTGTCGAATTTAAGATGATCTATGTAGGCATGAGGAAGCTTTATTTTCAATTTCTTGAATTCTTTATTAACCCGTTTTTGTTATTTTAAAATTAAAGCCTTACAACCATTGCTTTTGGCATCTTTGTTACTTATAGCTCTTCACAAATTCCATTGCAGGTCACATGGGATGAACCAGATTTACTGCAAAATGTAAAGCGTGTAAGCCCATGGTTGGTTGAATTGGTATCGAGTATGCCAGCCATCCATCTCTCACCCTTCTCACCACCCAGAAAGAAGTTGCGGCTCCCGCAACATTCAGAATTTTCCCTTAACGGCCCATTCCAGTTACCTTCATTCTCAGGAAACCTCCTTGGGCCTACCAACCCCTCGAGTTGTTTACCTGAAAATACTCCTGCAGGCATACAGGGAGCCAGGCATGCTCAATTTGGAATATCTTTATCAGATTTCCAGTTTAACAGCAAACTGCAGACTGGACTATTTCTGTCCGGTTCCCAGCAGTCTAATCCACATCAAAGATTTTCTGAAAGCCTCATGAGAGGCCAAATGGATAGCAACGAGAATCTGTCTTGCTTGTTAACAATGGGAAACTCTGATGTGAAATCGGAAAAGTGCGACAACAAAAAGAAACATCAATTTTTACTTTTTGGTCAGCCAATATTAACAGAGCAGCAGATTTCTTGTAGTTATTCGACTAGTTCTGTCCCAGAAGTTCTTACTGATTCTGACAAATCAAAAGTCACTGAGGTATTAGGATCAACACCAGACAAACAAGGCTCCCAAAAATCATCATCTAATGGGTTTTCATGGTACATAAATCCTCACGACACTGAAATTGGCATTGATAGTGGCCACTGCAAAGTCTTCATGGAGTCGGAGGATGTTGGAAGGACTCTTGACCTCTCTGTTGTTGGTTCTTATGAAGAGCTTTACAGGAAGCTGGCAAACATGTTTGGAGTAGAACTACCCGAGATTTTAAGCCATGTGCTCTACCGAGATGTTACAGGCGCTGTTAGACAGGCTGGAGATGAACCTTTCAGGTACCATAAGATCTTGAACTGGGGGTTCCTAAGGGACCTTAACAACTGAATGAGCAATTATGCATTGAGTTTGCTTGCTACCATATGTATTACAACTTTTCTCGTTTGGTTGGCCATGCAGTGTTTTTGTTAAAACTGCAAAAAGATTGACTATTCTGTTGAAACCAGCCAGCAGTGACAAAGTTGGAAGGTATGTCATGAATGCTTGTGTCTTTATTCAATCTCTTGGTCAAAAATGTAGAGAAATTTAGATTTACTTTGCGGTGGTCAAGTTTTTGGTTGCTTTATTGTGATTCGGGATAGAAGGCAAACATTCTTCACTAAAAGCATTCGTCTCTGTCGCAGGACATGGATCACAGGGATGCGAAATGGCAAAAATGGACTACAGGCTTCAAATAAGACTGGTCCCTTGAGCATATTCGCCTGATACTGTGTGGCATTCAAGATTGGTTGTTGATGAAACTTTTAGCTGTTGATTTTTGTCTGTGAAGCCCCGTCATAGTTGTGTGTATTTCTGTGTATGTTTCCAAGTGTACGTCCTGTTTTGTTTACGTACTGAATGGTCCCAAATGGTGTAATTAGTGCTCATAGTCTATGTTGGCTTTTTTTCCGTCATGTAAGTGAAGCTTTTAGGAAAGTGTTCTTTGTTTCTTGCAGTCAACGGTGATTAAGGCCTTTTTCTTTCCTTACCTTTCTTCTTTTGTTGTTTTGAATTCTAATTCTAAACAAAATGCTTCAACTTTTGTTCCAACTCCTTTTATCCCAACAAACTATCACCTACTTGACTCTCACATGCCTATTTTCTTCTACGTACACTCTTTTCATCTTTCAGGTGCAACATAAAATATTAAAAAGGAGGCCCGTGTGGAAATGGAAGCCATGGAAACTCTATTTAACCTTCCCGGAAGTAAAAAGCAGAAGATATGTTAATACGGGACTTAGCGAGAGCTTATCAGAGCAATAGCAGACACATGAGCGAATCTCACTAAACGTCGAATCAAGACTACAGCGTTTACCTTCAAGAATAAGCAAGACCATTTCTTAAGTTACATATCCTGTATCCAGCACTTGGGATCTGCAAGAATCCTGAAAACATGACTTGGGGTTGACTGATTTGGGAGCATGACAGTGACAACCAGGCTATGTCTGCCCGTAGTTGTCCTGTTCAAAGTTTGGAACTTTCACAGACACTATACACGCTTAATTTACAATCCCAACAAAAAGTATTGCATCTAGTAAAGAACTTGCAAAGTAGAGAAACAATAACTAATGACAATGACCACCACCAATTCAAAACACGCACACGTGGGAGGCCAACTAGCAACAGTTACAACCAGCAAAACCTAGGCGCCGTCCCATTTCTGTAATTCTGTCGCCCGTTTCGTGGCCTCGGCTCTAGGCCTTTGCCCCACCGGAGGGCTTTGGATTTGACCACACCCCAACCATTTCGCATCAATTTCAACATTGAAACAGAACAAGGATTAATCTTATTTCGTTCTTGATTTCCGTCTCATTGCAAGGTTCTTTCCGCAACCACAACATGCTAAAACATAAGATATCATCAACATTTACTCTTTCACATATTTCAAGTGGAAAACTTTGCATTGCGGGTGGGTTTATTCACAAGTTTTGACTACTCGGGAATCAAGTAGCCAAAATGGTCAAAACATGGAAGTTTGGACCAAAACAAGATGGGAACTTTGGGTAGCAAAATACAAAGACAAGAACATCGATTTTATGTTAAGTTTGGTATTCAGTAGCAAACCCGTAGATTCTGGGGATCTGCTTCCCTCTTCCCTCTTTTCATTGGGATGGACGTGACAACAGAGCAGCTTCAACATCAAAAATCACCATTTAATTCTTTTTTTTTTTCACTACTCCGAACAGATGCGATTTCATGATTTGATGATGTTAAATTTAGCTGGTCTTCTTGTCCTTTCTTTTCTCAGTATTTTTACTTTTACCATAATCCTTCTTTTCCATGTTTGATTTGACCTGCGGGAGCATCAGGCTTGTTTCACAGAATCGAATTGACCAGAACTTTTCAAATTTCATGGGAAACTCAGAAATTTAATCGCTTGAACTCCACGCCAAAGGAAACAAAAGGAGAAGTACATCAACTTATGACTAATGCATGTCTCCAAAAGCCGCTGCCTAATGTCTATGCATTGGTTTGAATAATCAAATGGTCTTCATTTCGAGAAATGTATTTTCAAGTCGATGTCACACGAGGGAGGATAAAGAAAAACAGCATAGATTGCTAAATCCAACGAAGAGATAGTATTTTATTTAACGTTGCAGCTTGACTTATCCTCTACTTTGCACAAACAGATACTTTATAGAAAATAAAATCATCAATTTCACCGTCCGCACAAGATCCAAGAGCCCCAGTTCAGAAGAAAATGCATTTAAAGAAAAGTGAACAATGGGGGAAGGTTGTAAACTCTTTTTCAGCTTATTGATCTATTTTAGCTTGTTAATTTTATAAAAAGATTATTAGAGTTGTTTAGTTATTAGTTGGTTAGGTTGATTGATTTAACATAACTAACTTATTTTAGATAAGCTCTTTTATAGGAGTTTTCAAGCAATCAGCTGAAATTTTGTTTATTTAATGCCGATTTTGCCCTTTTCCTTCGAGCCTTTTGGTAATTTAATATTGATCCTTCAATTTTTGATATTTAATAATTTAGTTCTATATAAAAATAAAAAAAATAATGCAATATTATGTGATATATATTACTTCTTATTTCTTAAGCAACAGGCTAGTAACTTAAATTGGAATGTATTATATTCCAAATCTAAATTTAATGTTAACTTATTTTGATCTTAGAAATTTTGATATGATAATTTATCTACAACATAAATCATATTAAAACAAATCATATTAAATATTAAAAAACTTGGTAGTTTAATTAATTCAATCAATTATAACATTATTATTATTATTATTATTATTATTATTAAATGTTCTATGTTTTTTATTAAAATTATAAACTTAATTTTTGTAGAATTAAATATCTAAAATTTGAATTTTTATAAGAATATTCAACGAAATACTAAGATATATAATATTCATATCCTTATAATTTTTTAAAGTCGTGTCCTTATAAGTCATTTTATACATAAACAACTAATACTAAATAGCTAATTTTATCAAACATCTCTAACAAACAGTTAATGTAATTCGCTGGTTAAATCAGCTGATAGATGATAGCTAATGCAATCAGCTATCAACTAATAGCTAATGCAATCAGCTGTTTGTCAAGCAGATTCTTTGTTTTATCATTTGAACTTAAATTTTTGAATTACAAATAAGCAACCTCTAAAAAATGAATTTAAAGAGAAAAAATGAATTTATTATTATATGTGAAAATCTGATGATAAATAAAATTATGAATGGAGGCCGAAAGTAGAGAGATAAATTGGCAAGCCTTTTAAGGAATCAGAAACGACAGAGATTTGCTGACGTGGCCTTAAGACCCCTCGTGCGGAGGTGGACCCCACCAAGTTATTTGCTTTTTACGTTTCCAGTTCGACAGCAACTTGCATTCAGTACAAAAGCTACGCTCACTGCTTCGTCACGCGTCTAGACGTCTCCAAAGTCTTTCAGATGGATGGTTCAGATTTTATCCGGTTCAACCGTCGGTCACCCTCGCTTTTCTGATGCGAGAACAACGGGAGATTTTGAACTTACCACGAGAAACTACTAAGCCCGAGTTGTTGACAGTTGTGGGTCTATTTTCAATTTCAACCCCCACCGACTCTGAAGGAACACAGGGAAATTTGTAGCTCATATTAGTTAATAAAATACATGTCAAAATCATTAAACACAAGAGCGACATAATTCGAGTTTTCGTAATTATAAAAACTACAAAAGATTTGTTACTATTAAATAGAAGCTAAATTATTTTCGGCTATATTAAAAAAAATAAAACAATAAGGTGGACATCATAACCATTGATCTGAAAAGGGACCTACTTGATCGTCATTACAACGTACTATGATGATAGTGATGAGAGAATTGAGTTACTTTGCTATCATGAAAGAATATATTAACCCTAAGGTATAGTTAGGTTGATAAGTAACTCTTTTAGTGTAAGTAAAATTATGAATTTAAACTGTTCTTATGTATGTATTTATTTAAAATTTGAGACCAAAATTTTATCTCTTATAAAAGATCTGTCCGACTTAACCAAAAATTAATCTAAATATGAACGATTTAAAAATACCTTTTCATAATTGAAATTATGTAAAATAGGGCAACAAAATATATTAGGAAGCTCAAAATGCCTAAATAGCTAATTGGCAGTTTGATGTTCCGTGACTTTTGGACGAGCGCAAGTACGCTAAACAATGATATGACGTCGTTAAAAACAAATGGTCAAATGTTTTAGATAGAGAGTTTATCGTAGGAAACTGTCAGAATTAGATTTGGCATCAATAAGATGGATTGGTTTGGTAATTTGTCTCCGTCTCAACCTATGAAAACGCCTATGGGCTATGGTTATCTTCCATCTGGTTTTAGCCATAGCTGGAGCCATTATGTTATTTTCCTTTTCTTGGGGATTAAAATAGCTTTATTGGAAGAATTTGAAAAGTATTGCATAGCGCAGAACTCAACCTAAAAGGAAAGAATTATGTATAATACTACAACTTGTTATAACAAAAATTAAAATTTCCATATTGGTAATAAAATACACGCACTTCTCATGTTTCGATGCTTTGTAAAATGTGTATATAAGACAATAGAGGTACAATTTTTGTTTTTACTCGAATGTGTGTACAAGGGTTAAAATAGAAAGGTAAAATTTAAGAGAAAATACAACAAAAATGACATCCCAAATTCAGGGAAAGATTATGTGGAGGAGAGGAGAGGTTGGTGTTAAAGTAAAGCTTATCTGACAGTTAACATGGTCAATCCATGGTTCTGTTTGGAACATTTCATATGGCCGACAGTGATAATAAACCAAAAACCTGATCCTGAGGAACATGGGATGGAAGCAGGAGCTGTGTGGACGTTATGAATCCCTTGTCCTAAACGGAAGCTCTGTTCAGAGTTAGGGGGAGGATATACGATAGGGTTTTAGCCTTGAATTATTATTATCCATTGAAGTGAATACATATTTATGAGGATTAAAAGGTCTCATCTATTTTCACACTGATCAAGGACATAAAACCTTAGTGGAGAACAAGGTTTCAGGCATTACAGAAATTTTCCTGAAAAAAGAAATACCAGCTAAAGTGTTCTGCGAAATCAAAGGACAGCGTATAAAATTCTTAGTGGAGAACGATTGCATGAAGCCAGCAGAGCTTTATCTGAAGCACAGTCAGATGCTAATCTGTGAACCTCAACAAAAGAACGGGGAAAGTGAGTAAATATTGGAGTGCAGCTGATAATATTAGTACGAAAATAAGGAATATTAAATGGATTCAGTTTTCAACAACGTTAATCAATAATCAGTACGAAAGAAGAGTGACTAGCATATATACGTATAGTGGGTCACAGTTTTTCGCCTTTCACTAGTGGAGTGGGAGTAGTCAAACATGGAATTCATTCGGACATGAATCCCTGGAATTTCACTCCAAACATGAAAAGTTTGATATTGGAATAATGTTGAGTCTTTGGACAGACACCTTTTTCTTCTATTCTATATGTTATAATTGAATGAAAGATTGTGGAATAGCCAACCGAGTATTGCAGAGAGTAAATTTTAGGTTAGATCCTACTCTAGAAACAAACTAATTTTAAGTTTTCCGAGGGATGAAATGACTAACCCCAGTCAATTCTGTGCACAAACGTATCTATTTAGTGGAGCTCATGATTAAAAAGATATCCATCTTCGATCAGCAATTACTAAATTTTGGAACGATATCCTCTGTTTCCAATCCGTTGGGGGTGTTGTAACTGTTCTGTTTAATTTTTCATATACAAATGCGCAGATAAATTTTAAAACTTAATAAATAATGGACCGGGCTCGGGCTGTTTTTTACCTAGCCTGATCTGGCCTCAGACTAAGGTGGTCTGTGACATAACAGACTGAAGTAAACGGCCCGTGATTCAGTTACGAGCCAGCTAGCTAATCTGACTTATTATATATTTTATAAAAAAACTGTAAAAATGATATTTTTAAAGTAACGATCAAATCACAGATTAAACTAACTCCAGTCATTTCAGGTCAAAATCAAATCAAGCCTTTTTTTACATCTTACCTGAAGGGTTTGAAAACACACAATCCAATTTCCAAGAGACCATTGACATCAGGTTGGAGCTCTGCATGAGCCACGCTTTACACGTGGTTGCCGATAGTTGATCATACAATATTACAATTACACCACTCCCTCAGCTTATATAGACTTTTACATGATTTGGTAAAAGGTTTCACTTGATACTATTTTCTTGTACATTTAAATAAAAGATTCAATCGTCATACATGATTCCTTTATACATCATAGAATTCCTTTATACTCCAATTCCTATTTCTCAAAGCAGAGGGGTTGATACTACGTAAGGAAACCAACGTCGATACTAGAAGCCAAAGTAAAATTGCCTGAGACTACAACAGCTAAACGAAAGGGAAAATTAGAACCTCCGCTATAATAAGCCTGAGTGACAATAACAAATATTGAACGCACAACCTACCGTCCAACCCAATCTTTAGAAAAGGAATTTTACTGTACACACATCTGCTGCTACACCTTTCAAATCAAAATTGAGGCGTCTGGCTATAGGAACCAAATCTTAGGTTCAGCCAAACTATGTACGGACCCAACCCACTATCAGTCTAGAACTGCAAAGTCCTGATCAACCCGCCAATAGTTTGCATCATTGAACTCTTTCATTCCCGTCCCACCATCATCGGAATTCTCCTTTTCTGGCAACTTAGGGATAATATTTCTCTTCAAAGGCCCTGCTTCGTCAACAGTCCCCTCTTTAAGTGCCTGCTCCATTGCCTTTCCAGTGCCTTCTAGCTCCACGCCAACAAACTCAACATCCTCTTCAAACAATGAGGTTACTGTTGCAGATCCCTGAGTTGAATCACTGCTCTTCGACCCTTCACTTGAATCCTTGGATTGCAATAAGCCATTTGCTAGTGTGGAATCTCTGCTTGATGGCGATCTAACCTCAGTTGTCAGAGCATCTGCTTTGCTGGAAAGATTACCACCGGAGTTATCAGGAGTTTCAAATGGATTCACACTAGATCCACCCACTTGCAAATTGGATGTTTCTCCCCATCCAACCCATTCAGGCAAAGGCCTGTCTCCAAATAAATCTTCATCGCCTGCCGCCTCAAATCTGAAGAATCCTATGTCATTTAAAACACTTCCTGTATCATTTTGTGGAATGGGTGCACTCCCAATAAATCCACCAATTACATTTGTGTTGGAAGTGGATGTACCATCCATGGACGCTTCACTCTCTGTCAACTGATCATCTTCTCCAACCATCACCTCATCATCACTGCTATTACCACCATTAGCATTTCCATTCAAGTTTATCTCATCCATCATCTCTGCAGACGAAGAACTCACAGGTGCAATACCAATTCTGTCATCTTGGAATGCAAACCAGTTCGAGTTTGTAAACAAACTGCTGCATTAAAATTAAACAAAGAAACTTGCAAGTTTAATTCCGATATATGAACTTGAGGTCAAAAATTTTTCATTAAAAATGCACACCATTTAATTTTCTACGAACTCTGACATCATTTGGAAGGCAAAAGGCAATATCTCAGATTCAAAACCCACACTGACAACAAACCCATCACATCTTAGTAAAATCTTCACAAAGTTACAAGCACAATTAGCATCTAGTAAGCTGTCCCTATACATAAATGACTACAACTCACTACAACTCAACTATCGAAGTAAATTGAAATGTTCAAGTTAACTCACAAAAGCTAAAAGCAGAACTGTGTCAACAGATAATAGTTAACTCACCTCTCCTTGTCCTCTCCGAGCCTAAGAGATGATATGACAACTTCAGCAGATTCATCATCGAAGTAAACATCCTGCATACCAAGAACAAAACATAGGATCATGCAGCACTTCAAGAGTCATCTTAATCCAATAATTCCCATTTAACATCCGTCTTGGAGAGCAGTGTAACAACGTCAATCTTGCTATAGACAAGCCTTCCTTTTAAATAATAAAATCTATACATCAATATGTATATTAAAGTTGGAGCAATAAGAAGAATATTTTCTAATTTTCCAACTTAGAAGAGTTTGAGATAAATAGAAAAGAACACTTTATGACTACAAACTATATTTAATTAATTGATAACTCTTCAAGATTTATGATAAGGGCTTGACTCCTCAACCGTATGTTAATTAAATAAAAAATGAATAGAAACTGATCTCTTCTATAGAAGTGAGAGAAAAAAATAAAACTTAAAATGAGTACGTTGAAATCTATGTAAGAACTTTTATTTTCTCAATGTTTATTATCCTTCAAATTAAATTTGAGGATATATTTTGATTTGAAAACATCAAAGATATCTTTACAAGAAGTTAAAATAAGTTATTGTTTGTAATTTGAAGAAGATTTATAGTGTTAAGAACATCAAACAAATTAAATTTTTATCATTTTTAAGAGCTGACCTAACATTTTATATAAACTACTCAAATTACACAGAAACTATTGAATAGTGCCAATAAAAGGATAAAACATATAGAACAGTTACCTCATCATCTCTATCAAGGCCTCTATTATCCTGAAAACAGGACAAACAATTGCATAAACATAAATGATGGTACAATTAAAAGAAAGAAGACAATGTAAAGAATCTAACAACCAATACATGTGAAGTCATTCTATACCCTTTCGGTTTCTTCATTCTCATATATTTTGTATCGAAAAGCTTGGTTCAATTCATTTGCTAGAGCTGCAACATCATAATCTATGTCATGAATGCCATCAGCATTGCTATCCCGAGCTCTGTCCTGCAAGGCTGTTGGGCGGCTGTGCAAGACAATAATACATAAAAGGTTAATATTTCAAAATCATGACAACATTAGAATAACAAAAGAAATTCCCAAAGATGTGTAAGAAATCTTGCACTTTTACATAAATTCAATTTAAATTGGAAATCTAAATATTTTTAACCATGTCAATGCAAACATTATTCGTAAGAAAACCAACCAATAGAATACAAAGCTAGAAAATTTTCACAACAGAGCCAAGGAAAAGGAAGATTTAATGTAAAAACTCAGTGATGACCTATTTCAACCTCAATCAACAGTAACATCATTATATCTCATTTTGAACATTGCATCCACAATAAGGAAACGATGTTTTGTTTATTCACTAAACCTGGTATGCAGCGAGACACATGAACAACCACAGATATATAAGACAAATGGAAGATAAAACTTTAACCAAACTCTGCACTGGAACACTTCTTGACAGACATCAGATATATCATACCCGCAAGCCCATCGATAGATATTTTCAATCACATTACGCTCCTGCAAAACACTGGCTTGCCACTCCTTCCATTCATTATTTTCCTGGATGTAAAGCAATAAATCAACTAACTTAGCAAGAGCATCAAATAAAACAAAATTTAATAACAGTGATATCTAAACATCATTTTCGTTGCAAATTATCCTGAACAATGAATATGAGATATAAAGCTAAATGTTTACCTGTAAATACTTCTGAATGTGAATATTGCTGTTAGCCAACTGAACAAGTTTATTAGAAATGCGTGTAATGTGTCCAATATTTCCTGCTCGTGGCGCCCGCTTTCCAGTGGCCGGTGAAGTTGGCTGCACATCATATGCAAAGTCAATGAGCAATGAAGGAAAACACTACTAAAGTCTACCGATTGGATACATTGAACTCCACACAAGGGAGAAGACATGGCCCAATAGCTAAATAGAAGATCTTCAAATAAAGAACCTCATGTGCTTCTTCACAAGAAGTTGAACAGATTATGAACACATTAGCGTCTGTTTACCTGATTAGCATTGGCGGAAATGGTAGGGTTTGCTTCTATTTGTAGAAATCTCCCCATCAGATCACAATCTTGAAGAAGATGTTCAACCACGTAATCGCATCCAGTTTCCAAATATGACAGTATTATACTTTCTACATGGTGATGCAATGCATTGTTGTATGGGTACCTGCATCAATTTTGAAGAATACAATTATGCACAATTCATGAAAGATGATTAAGCATCTTTCGCCTGGAGATATATCAGTGATAAAGATATAGGATACAGACTTACTCAAAGAAGAGATCAAGGATCCTTTTAATGGTTCCAGAGCTGACCAACTCCTTTTCAGTAGCTTCATTTCCAGTTTCCAATAGCACCGCAATAAACTCAACAATCTACAAATAATGCAGGATCTGTTAGGACCTAAAAAATATCTTAAACTTGAAACCCATAATTATACAGTATATAGAAGTTTATAGATTTAATAACGGCCAAAAATTTTACTACATAATGATTTTTACTTTCAAAAACCTAGATACTTTCTATAAAATCAAGCTTAGCAAGAAGGAATAAACTGACCTTAAGGCGATGCTTTCCAAGTGGAGGCTTCAACTCCCCGTATGTTGTAGGCAAAATCTTCTCATCAGAGGACACAGTCAAGAGCATAAGCAAATCACCTGCACAAAGGAGTTGACAAGCTTAATCATTGACTCTAAGAAATGAAAGGAATATGAAATTAAGGATGTCCCATTTCACATTTATTTAAATCAAGATTAACGTATTCAAATTTAAACAACTCCAAATACACAACTTGGGTGAAAATGAGTATGAAAAGGGATGGATGTAATAGAGGAAAGAGTAGAACTAAGAGCCCCAACCCACCCAAGAAAAAGGTAAAATGAAAAATAATCGGGAACAAGAAGTTTCATACTTTTACTTATCCAACAGTGCAATAAATTCACTCACCAAGTTTAGGCAGCATTGAGCTTATCGTCTCTGGATTCACTGGGATTGGTGCCTCATAAATATTTTGACTTCGGAAAGAATGCATCAAGGAGGAAGTAATTGCTGATCTTTTTGGATTTAGTAATGAGATACACACAGAGAGTGAGTGGACAAGGCAAGATTTAGAGTGTGAATCTTCTAAAGCGTGACTAAAGATTCTCTCGACAAAGCTGCATAATCAAATGTCAAAGAGCTCAAAGTTCAGCGTAGTGAACAGGAAAACAGGAACACAGAGAGAGATTAACTTAAAAATATGATTGTATATCCAAAAGAGAGAATTAACAAACCTTGGACTAGAAAGTTTATCAGCCAAGGCAGATGAAGCATTTCTAGTTATTGCACAAAGTATTTCTGCTGCATTAGCATGTACTTCAGGAGGATTCTGTTCATCATAGAAGGAAGTACTTAGATCATTACACAGCATATGTTTAAGTGCATCTAATGTTTAGCATCGATATATTTTCACAATTATGTCCAGTCACAAATAGCTATATGATCTCTGCTAGTTATTGCCTTATGTTCCTAATTCTCCACAAGTAATTGAGCTTGTGCATCCACCCTTTGTTCAATTTGTAATAACATGAGAGATAAAATCAAAGAAATGTTAATAAGCATAGGTTTTCACCCATGATTATTATGCACTATGCACAAGCATGGACAAGGTGATGAAAACAATTCAAGATAATCTAGCTCTTTGAAGTTTATCAAAGAGTGGTCATCAGACAAATATTCCTTGCAGCTCAGAAGCATAGTAAATCAAAGTCGGCTTCATTCATTCTATGTTTATGAAGTTATTATCAGATACCTCGCTGATAATCTTACAAACAAAAGTTCTAGTTTCCAATTCCTAAACAGAATTAAAAGCAAGGGAATAAAGCTTGATAAATTACTAGATCAGCAGAAATCCACCACAAAACCAAAGCAGTCTTGTACTAAAAACAATATAGCTCTGATTACTGTTATTATGATGCGTGTGAATAGGTGACAAATAAACTTGGGAATCATAGATTCCACAAATTAATTTTAAAAAAAATCGCAAATCCAGCCTACAGCACGGAATTACCAACCTAGATCAGTTATTAGGTTGAGAGAGAGAGAAAGAATAGCTAAAATACAAATTGGCCTCGAATGAATTAAGATTTCACTTACAGAAGGGTTCAACTTGTCCACAATCATTTCTAATAAATTGCTGTCAGCTAACCATTGCACAACATCAATAAAATTGGGATACACATGATCATCCGCACCTACTAGCCGAACCAAAACCTGCTCAAGTTCTCAACATATAAACCAATAAATACATTACATGCATTGACGCCTATTAAGAGGGCCTCACTACAACAGTAACCATTCAAATACCTCCATGATCGATGTTATACCAATTAAATCAACAAGCTGGATGAAAACCTCCTGATGGGCCTATAAAGATATCATAATAAAGTCAAACTCATCGCAAGAGTAGAGTCAGTATAACATTCATCCAACAGTATGACAAAGCAAGTTGATATATGAAAAGTAATGCCTTTTAGTAAACCAATGGGCCTTCAACCCAAGCATATAATACATGCCAAATAAACCAATCCAAGAGAACAAACCAAGTGAAAGAATTTAGTGCTCAGGAAAGTTTCAACCCATCTCAGAACTCTCTTCACTTTTTATGTGATGTGTTCATTATATGGTTGGCATCTTTAATTAAAAAATAAAAGATTTCAACCAGGAATGTTTTCAGGAGATATAGACCAAAACATATTTGCATCATAGAAGCTTTCCAAAAGGTAGCAGCTTTGGGAAATGCAGTCAAGGCAGAAGGGAAATCTCAAGCCCATGAAAACACTAAATGGATTCTAACAATAAGGAGAAACTGAACAAAAGTTTTACTATAACTTAGCAATATATTGAAATATGCCTCAGTGCAGAACACTATATTTAGTTCCAGGTTTTCAGGTGCTGGCTTTCAATATCCACTCTCTTAGAATTTTGCAAGGACAGAGGGAAAAGAATTCAGCTTTAAGTTTTATTAAAAAAGTGAGGCCAGGGAATCGTTCAACAGAGTATACTTTTAGTATGAAATTACTGGTCCCACGAATCCATAATGTTAGAAAGTTTAGACAGGACATTAGGCACAGCATCTCCACAACCATATAATATTGGGAATGACATATTAGAATATTCTTTTAACATTATAACAAGTCTATGTGAAGTAAATGGTGAAAAATAAGTGTTCACAATCAATTGACCTGCAAGATATTGGTAACCGGGGTTCTAGTTTCAAAAATCAAAGTTTGAAATTACACAGGAAGGGAAGAACTTCAAAATCTAGAATAGACAATGCAAAACAAGGAAATGCGTAAATGAATTTAATCAACTTCCAAAATCTGCGAACATGTCTCAACACCTGATAGATGTCTATGTAGTGAGAAAAGATAAAACAGTATCCAATGACAAAAAAAAAAAAGACAAGTTGAAAAAGTACAAAGCCAAGAAAAGAGGAATTTTACTCACTTTAACATAATTTATAAGGGGTACTGTCTTCCGTAACATGAGACAAATAATAACCTACAACAATTAGAAAAAATAGAATTAAGACGAGAATATTTGAAAATCATATAAACCAAACTCAAAGCAATTAATATACCTTGCTGAAATAACCAGCCAGTAAGGCACTGTGAGGCCTGCTTGGCTCTAAGAATGAGAAAAATAAGTCCATCAGCTGCAATAAAAAACGAATCAACGACAAAAAGTCAGAACAAACATCGTGCGCAAAACTTTGCACAACACAACTGACGAAAAATCCACCTCCTCTTCCTCCACCAGAGTCCTCAGAATAACATCAATTTCACATGTGAATATCTCGCAAGAAATAAAGGGGAACCTAAAATGAAAGTAGATCCTCAGAACAAGAAGCCAAAGTTTCACATGGGTAGCAATATATAAAGTTAAAAAGAGAAAAACACTTCGTTTCCTTTTAGCTTTAACGTCAGCAACACATACTTGAACACTCGTTTACTGTCAGCATCCTTCTGTGGTTCTTCAATGATGTACCGGAGTAACTGCTCCACTTGGGCCCTGTCTCGTAGACTACAAACAAGAACTTATGATTAACACAACGTCCCTGCGAGGATGGAATGGTGGAAGAAACAACAGGATAGAGTTGACACGTAGTAATGAAGGGAAATTACGAGTTAATGAGACGACTGTTTAAAGCTTTGCATTCTTGAATAATCTCTTCCTCATCCAGAAGTTCTTCTAAGGTGAAGTTTTCTTTGTCCAATATGGACTCGACCTACAAAATAAACAGCAGATCACGTAAATACAACAGAGAGCAGGTAAGCAATGCATGCAGTTATTGATCAAGTACTTTTGATTGGTACTAAACATGTTTAGCTGAACCATTGAGTTAACACAGCCACAAAAGTAACCAAAGTACTCCCACTCCCATTTAGTGTATCTTTAATCCCAAATCCCTAACCCAAATGGTAATTCAGAAATTCTTTTCAATGGTATAAATCCAGACTAAAAGGAAAGCAGAAGCGAAAGAGAAACCCCGCAAGTGACCATTTAAAAGTTGGAAAATCGACCAATAAGCAAATAAACAAACAAAACCACTGACGAGCGAAGCTCAAAAAGCTAAAGGAACGAAAAGAAACGCTGTGGATGGAAAAAAAATCCCTTACAGGAGAAGCAGAGATACCGGCGAGCTTCCAAAACATCATAGAGGAGGAAGCAAGAGAGTTATAGTATACAACTAAACCCTAACAAAGATTGTTGAGAAATAGGGACTAATGAGTAGCAGGAAGGGTCTGGAGATTGCAACCCTAATTGGCAATCGAAAGAGATCAAATAAATCGAGCCACGCTAAGCCAAGACAAGCTAAGATAAGAAGCTAACATCAATGACTATGAGCAGGAAGCACACAAACAAAATCCTGATTTTGGAAAAGTGCGGAGAGGGACTTTCCTCATTTCATGTTTTGACAAAAAGGAAATTCTATATGATTTCCATTTCCATTACGTAAGGATGTGATAATTGATCGAGAAATGAATGATTATACCAGTATTTGACTTTATGACCCATTACAGCTAAATTGTAAATTATTTTTAAGACATTAGAGTTGAATTTTTTACATCTGAAAACCAATTCAATGAAATTAAGTTAATAAAAATAAATCAGAGGCAGGAAACACTAGACGTCGACACTTGTTACCGATCTTAGACCAAACGGAAGCCCGCGTGGTCTCCAATCACAGACACAGAAACAGAAACGGCCACGACAATGACTTCGCCGAAAGGCGGCAGTTGTATGTCGTGAAATGACGACAAAAAAGCCAGCGTATAACTAACTAGGGAGCACCCGTGTTCCACAGGCTCCAAATCCTCTGTCGATAAATGCGACAGAGCACTGTTCCACAATAGGTTAGGTAAGGCAAGTCCAGATCTTCTGTTCAATATTATGGTGTCTTATTGTGTCTAATAAATCTCAGCCGTTTATTTATATGGGTCCCGTATGGGATTCATGTGGGACCCGCAAAATAAATTAATGAGATTTTATGAGATAGAATAAGACAGAGTAAAACTGGACAGAAGATCTGGTCCCAAGTAAGGCCGGGAATAAGGATTAAGGATTTTCGCGTGTGACCATAACCAGATTAATATATTTGAATTTTTTAACTGTCGTAATAATTTTGACAAATTAAATAAATTGACTGAATTGAAACGTAATAACACATGATTCCTGTCATTTTCAAGGACTTCTAGCTTCTTTTTGCAGTTCGAGTTTCCTTTTATGTCCTAAGTTATCTTGTTGGGTATTAATTAGGGATTGAACGGTAAAAGACAAAAGAAAGAAGAACGATCTACTATCAACTGTCATAATGGATAGCCTAATCATGTCTCACGGCGTGGTGGACAAAGTGAAAGTTTCAGCGTATGATCGTTACGGGATGAAATTTGTTTCTCGCCCTTAAAAACTTTTACTACAATTTAAGTTAAATATTAGTATTTTAAATAAATCTTAATATTTTATAATTTACATAATTTGGCCTTACCAAACATTAAATTTCTCTCAAAGTTCTGATAAACTTATTTAATAGACCTTTTTTTCTAAATTTGATATCCACATAAGTCACATGTTAAGGCTCCTAAATCACTCAATCACTTAGAGGTGCGTTATACTTTGTCACCTTTATTAATGGCCATTTACAGAAAGTTTAAGTATCTTTGTTGGAATTAAAAGACCAAGTGATTGAGGCATTCAAGGAGTTCTATGCAAGAGTAGAACGAGAAGTGGGTAGAAAATTAAAATGTATCTAAGCTGATAACGATGGAGAGTATTGTGGTCTTTTTGAAACATATGTAAGACAAATGGGACTAGGCTTGGAAAGACACACCAAAGAAACCACAATTGGATGGTGTATTTGAAAGAATGAACCAAACTATTGTAGAAAGAGTTTGATGCATGCTTTCCCATGCCAAACTACCAAATACATTCTAGGAGAAACTGTGAAGACTGTTGTTGTTGATGTTATGAATATTTCCCCATCAGAGCCTTCGCATAGAGATATCATAAAAAAAGTATGGTCGGGCAAGAAGGTCTTATACAAACATTTAAAGGTGTTCAGTTGTTGAGCATTCGGCTACATTTCTAAGAATAAGCAACCTAAACTCAAGTAAAAGACTAAACAATGTATCTACCTTGGCTCACAAAAAGATTGAGTTCGGCTGTTAATTATAGGATCCAATAGATAAGAAAATAGTGAGAAGTATGGATGCCCTGTTCTTTGAGAATCAAACCATTGAAGCTTTGACGAGGTCAGAAAAGTAAAAATCCATTGCCATTCATTATTATTCAAAACCATCTCCCAAAGTATTCAATAATTCAAAGGAAGTCACAAACGAGACCTAAGATGAAGGGATCAGTGATGTTGACAACTATGTACCATCAACAAAAGACTTATTTGCAGATGAACACCCTCAGCCAACTGAGCCAGAAATTACTCAGCCAGAACCTTTAGAACAACTTTAATTAAGAAGATCCACTAGGGAGAGACATCCCTCAACTGGGTACTCTCAACATAAGTAAGTGGCACTCGCTGATAAGAGGGAGCTTTAGAGTTTTGAGGAAGCTCTAACCAATAGTCACAAAGAAGAATGACTGAAAGCCATGCAAGAGGAGGTGTAGTCCTTGTATAAAAATCATATGTATGATCTAGTACAATTGCCCAAAGGATGACTAGTTCTCAAGAATAAATGGGTGTACTAGCTCAAATCTAAGGAGAATAGCTCAAAAGTACAAGGCCAGAATTGTTGTAAAAGGGTGCAACCAAAGAAAAGGTGTTAATTTTGAATAAATATTCTCTCTTGTGGTGAAGATTTCATTTATACAAGTTATTTTTTGTCTTGTTGCTAGCCTAGACTTAAAAATTGATCAAATTGATGTTAAAATGGATTTTCTACATGGAGATCTATGTGGAGTAGTCTAAGGGATTTGTAGATAAAAAAAAAAAGAGCATATAGTATACAAATTCAAAAAGAGTTTTTATGGTCTAAAGCAAGCACCAAGATAATGGTTCAAGAAGTTCTACTCATTTATGAGTGAGCATGGTTTCAACAAAACATTCATTGATCTACGCATCTTTATGAAAAGGTATAATAGTGGCGATTTTATCATACTCTTAATTTATTTTGAGGATATATTGAGCCGAACATGACTATAAAAAAGTTATTGACTTCAAAAGAGCTTTTAGCAAATCTTTTTCCATAAAAGACTTGGGGCCAATAAGGCAAATTCTTAAACTGAAGATCATTCGAGATCAATCTAATAAGTTACTGTGGCTATCCCATGAGCAATACATTGAAAAAGCCCTTGAAAGATTCGACATGCATAAGGCTAATCTAGTTAATGTACCACTAACTGCACCTTTTAAATCAAGTAAAAAGTAGAGTCCAACAATTGAAAAAGAAAATGAAGAAATGAAGAAAGTGCCTTATTCATTTGTAGTTTGCAGCCTTGTATATGACATAGTTTGTACAAGGCCCAATATTGTCTATGTTATAGTTTGGTGAGTCGTTCCTTATCCAATATAGGAAAAGAGCATTGGGTCATTGTAAAATGAATGCTTTGGTATCTCCAAGCTACATTCAAGAGGTTCTTGTGTTTTGGTTCAGACATGCCAATGTTAAATGAATACATATATGTTGACTCAGCCAAAGACATTGATTTTAGAAAATCAACCTCATGACACTGGATTACCTTTGCAGGGCGAGCTATTTCATGATAATATAAGCTCTAGAAGTGTATTTTATATCTGCCAATGAACCTAAATACATTGCAACAATCGAAGCATGTAAGGAGATGTGGATGAAAAATATTTTGCTTGAATTGGGCCAAAAGCAAGAGAAGTAACTTCTATGGTACGATAATCAAAATACAATACGCCTAGCCAAGAACTCAACTTTTCACCGTAGCTCAAAACATATTGATTTCCATTATCATTGGATACGAAATATAGTAGAAGAGAAGCTTCTAAAACTTGAAAAGGTTCACATTGATGATAATTGTCCGGATATGATGACCAGGGTATACCAATCAAGAAATTGACAATTATTGCCAAAGAGTCAATATGGTGGCACCCCTAATTAAGTCAGGAAGGGGGAGATTTATTGGAGTCCCTTAATAGCTAGTAAGACACCACAAATATCAATAAGGATAATCTCTCTCTTATTCTATAATTTTTTGTAATTAACTAAAGTGGTTAGGAGACCAACAATTAATTAGAATAGTTGGAAGATGGATGATTATACCGCCTTCTAGTATCTTCATTTGGCTATCTATAAATAAAGGACTTCTAGGATGGACTTCACACTCATAACAACAAATGAGAGATCCACTTCAACAAAGTAAGAGAGAGAGCCACTTTAAGTGAAGAAGTTTGAAAACATCTTATTTCTCAAACTTGTAAGAAAGAGAGTTCCACCAACTTAGTGAAAGTTTTGTTGTAAACCATCGTAATTGAGTAAGATCGAGAGGAACACTTGCTCAAGAAAATCATTATATTCCTACTTTTATAGTAGAAGCATATATTTGGACCTTAGGTCTCGTGGTTTTACCCTTTTCACAATGAGAGGGTTTTCCACGTTAAAAATCTTGGTATTATTTGCTCTTCACTTACTCTCCTTAATTTCTTATTGCACATCTTAATCATATAAAGAGGGAATTTTTCTTAGTATTTCCTAACAAATATGACCCTCCTTACATGCCAATAAAGGTAAAGTGGAATTTAAATGAGAGGACCATGAAGATTGTTTATAGGAAAAGAATTAAAATCATGAAAAATATGGTCAAATTAGAAAACAAATTATTATGACCAAAACTCATGCCAATTGAAGATTGTTATTACCTACTATTTTTTTACAAATGAAATGGCATCATATGGAATTAGCAAGTTCTTTTTTCAGATAAAGACTATTTTCCTCGTTTTGGTTCCTTAATGAAAAACTTCAAGTTCTAATAAACTATGCAAAAGGTAAAGGAAGAACAACGAAAGAAGGGAGAAACGATGATTTACAGAATATAGAACAAGAAATAAAAAGGAAAATTAGGTACAAAGAAATTGAAAGCAAAGATTAAAAAAAAAGTATTAATAAGATCATCACATGATGGCTACCATCACATATGGATGGATAAAATCTTGTTACATGAACAAAGATGGTAATAAATAGGCTTGTCAAAGATAACCCCATCATATATTGTGACGGAGAAAGCTTCCATATAAGTAAATAATTGGGGATTTATGTTTTGCTATATTTGGTATTAAAACTAGTATTTCTACAAAAGGTAAGTATCTTCAGTAAATTTTCATTCATTAAAAATATTATTATTTTTTATTATGGGTGAATGGTCTCGTTCTAAATCCCTTTTAAACAAAAATTTGTTTGTCAACTCTTAATTTATAATCAAAGGTAACTGGTCTATTTAAAATATAAATTCCTTTACAAAGACTAAATCTACCTCTACTACTTCTACTTTAGCACTCGCCCTACTCTCTCTCTTCCGTGATGCTAACCACTAGATTTTTACAAGAATCCTTCTTGACCTTAACCTTTTCTTGTACATCTCTATTTCACTACCAAGACTTCATCTTACTACCCCTAGGCCCTTTAGAAACACCCAATATCTCTTTAGTTGTATTCCTTAAAACAGTTGCTACTCTCTACCACATCTGGTTAACGTCACCGTCTAATTTCCATTCTTCTCCATATATTACTTTATCCCTAAGTTGTTCCACCATATCTCCTTTTAGATTCCGCCATCTGAATCTGGTATATCTCCTAGGACTTCTCTTCTTTCTCCAACCCTTATTTACAAGGTCTATAACCAATAATCCTTACAACTAGGTCAATCACTCTACCTTATGAGGAAGTAGTCAATTTAAGTATTCGTGATTTTGTTCTTAAAGTTGCCTATCACCAACACAAATACTGCCACGAGATCTAATAAAGCAGTCTCACTATCATTCTTATCATTGACACCAAAACAACTATGAGTTCATGAATATCTGTTTAAGATTACCTTATATGACAATTAAAGTTTCCTCCTAGAATAACTCTCTCGTCAAGGGGGATTTGTTGAATCACTTCATATAGCTCTTCCCAAAATTGACATTTAAGTTGTTCGTTTAACCCTATTTGAGGTGCATAAGCACAAACTACATTAAAAGCAAAGACTTTTACTATAATCTTTAAGGACATAAGCATATCATTAATCCTCTTTACCCCCACGACATGATGTATGAGTTCCTTGACAACAAAGATACCTATCTCATTATATCATTTTGAACCTTGAATACCAAAGTTTGAACCATTAATATCTTTTACTTTAGCCCTAATCTACTTTGTCCCCTAAATGTACGCTATATAAATCTTATATTTGTCTAAAATCTCCACTAATTTCAAAAACTTCCTTAGAAGAGTCTCGATGTTCCAAGAACCTATCTATAATCTGTCAACATCTTGTCTTCTCCTAGACCTGAAACCTACTAAAAGACTAGCCCTTGTTCTATCATCAGAAGTCAAAGTCACAACTCCTACCTTAATGCCTAACACAAGCAATCCAATAGGCCCTTAAACAAATATAATATTACTCGAGAAAGGAAACAAAGATTGATCTTAAATCCCAAAAATATGCACCGTACGAAATGACTGTGAAAATCATAAGTACACACATCTATAAACAAATCCAAAATTGATGTTCCAAATTTTGAACCAATAAATGCAACTAGGTTTCTGCAAACTACTAAAATACAATACTAGACAATTAAAACAAGAACAAACAAAATATTAAAAACTGTAAACGTAAAAGAACTTAAAACTTTTAATGGTTCGGTGAAGACTAAAAAACTGAAATCCCATCATCTACAGGCAAACGATCAACTACAAGCAAATACAATCTAAAACCAATCACAAGTGCATTTAATAAAGAGGAAAATTTTATGAGGAACCAATTAACTAGAGAAGGGAAATAATCAAACTCATCTGCTACTCTGAATATTCTCATCTTAGTTAGCATCATTCATAAAAAAAATCCTTTGTTGTTGGGCTTACTCTAAATATGCAAAAGAAGAAAGCAAAGCACAAGGTTTTCTAAAAGCCAAATGAGGAAACGTCTGGAAGATGATTGAAAATAACAAAAGATTACTCGAATTGTAACATCTCGTTCCTATACTAAGAGTTAGAACAAAAAAATACGGTACATGTGAGATCAATGAGAGATTAAGAAAATTGCATTTTATGCGCATACATATTGTTAGCATACATGCACGTGGATTTGAATTTTTGCACACATTAAAATAACTGTACATGTATTCATTGACATTTCGGGTATAATTGACTTATATATGTGAAAAGCGATTTTATTAATAATTGTGGCTTATGTGTACTGAAAATTTAATTGGAAAGTGTGTTTAGTGAGTTTGAATTTTTTGTGAATTTTAGGAATAAATTTTGAAAATGTTGAATATTATTAGACTAGGAAAAATGTCACTTGGCAAGTAAATTGATGGAAGGAAATAGAAATAAGAAACAAATGATATTGGATAAATTTTATAAATGAATTTAGAATTTTTAAGAAAATGATATTGAAAAAAAATTGGGAGACAATTATAGTAAAAATATTGGAGTTGGTTGGACTAGTTAAATGAGAACTAGTTAAAGCCTTAAAAGATGGATGAGTGACAAGTGTCACTTGTAAAGTTGATCTTAAAAAATTTACTACTATTCCTTTAACTTTGAAAGACAAAGACATTGTTTGTCTTGTCTCAAAAATATCTTCTTAGTGGCTTTCTTCTCGAACCTTCTTCTTCTTTCTCACAGATTCTCACCAAACCTTCATTAATGTTATACACTTGGGTTTCCTCTACCTATTGTTGTACCCACTTTGTTATTTCTTTCATTTGCCTCAAGAAAACCTAACACAATCCACATTCAAGATGATGTACGTGGATGTAAAAAGAGTTAGGGCTTCCTAATATTTTGAAGAACTTGGAGTTTTATCAAGTAAGTATTATGTAAATCCTTATGAGTGGTAGAAATATGAATCAACTTTGGTGATATATTTGTCATTACATGATCATGAGAAAATGGTTATTTGCATGAACACCGTGGGTTTAAGATGAAAATATGGATTTGTAGTTTTTACGTATTTGATAATTAATATGTCATAAGAGTGTTTTAAAATGATTTTTGAGTTGAAAGATCAATGAAAATAGGAATGAAATGAGTGCAAAATTTTTTGGAGAAGAGTTGATATATTATATACGTGTTTGTTCTGTTTTCTTCACTGTGTACACTTGAGCATTTTGAGTGTTTTTACGAATGACTAAAAATGAAGTTAGAGGTAAAAAATATGTAACATCCCAGATCACCCGCTTACAGATATTGCTCGCTTTGGGCCTTAGCCTAACCAAGCCCTCACGATTTTGCTTTTCCCGAGCCCTTCCTAGGAGGTCACCCATCCTAGAACTTCTCTCACCCAAGCACATTTAACCTCGGAGTTCCAATGGAATCCGGTGCATTAGACCATGAAAAACGCATCTGTAAGGGAGAGGTATTCGTACCCTTATAAGGCGTACTTCGTTCCTCTCTCCAAATGATGTGGGATCTCACACTCTCCACCCCCTTAGGGCCCAGCCCTCTTTGGAGTTCAACCTAGCCGGCATAACGGTTCGGGTACCGGCTCTGATACCACCTCTGTTACGCCCCAGATCACCTGCCCAGCCAAGCCCTCATGGTTTTGCTTTTCCCGAGGCCTTCCTAGGAGGTCACCCATCGTATAACTACTCTCACCCAAGCACATTTAACCTCAGAGTTCTGATGAGATCTGGTGCATTAGGCTATAGAAAACGCGTCTGTAAGGGAGAAGTATTCGTACCCTTATAAGGCACACTTCGTTCCCCTCTCCAACCGATGTGGGATCTCACAGAATAGGCGTAAAGTAATATCTATATATGAGAAAGAATGACAAAAATGAAAGTTAGAGGAAGAAAATGCACAAAAATGGAATTGCAAAAAATGAAGGAAAAACGCAGAGCATGTGTGAATGAGATTCAGTTTTTGATGTTTGTGTTGATTCATGGTTTTTGATCTATTTGTGAATGTTTGGAGCTGAAATGGGAGTCGAAAATGAAGTGAAATTAAGGGAAAATATAGATTAGAAAGGTTGGGTTTAGAAAAAGAATGAAAGGAGAAGAAGAAAATTGAGGTTTCAGAAGAAGGAAGAAGGAAAAAAAAACATTTGTAAAGAACTAAGAAAAAGCACGATCGTGCATTCTGAAGAGTTTGAGAGTCACAATCATGACATTTGAAATGCGCTAGACTTCTATGGATGGACACAGACGCGAACATCCCTTAATCTTTTGGCCATAACTTCTTCTCCAGACCTCCAAATGTGTAACACCCCACTCCCGCGTGACCCGAACCCGACATCGATGGTGATATCCGAGTCTATGCCCCGCGAGGGTGGCATGCTACATCACTCAGTCAAA
>JANITX010000211.1:13066988-13080806 GCA_027564395.1 Erythroxylum ulei
TTATTTATAGTTCTTATTAATAATTAATATTAAATTATTTATAATTCTTATTAATAATTAATAGTAAATAATTAAATAATCTATTTAATTTATGGAAAATTATATTAGAAAATAGGAACAGAAAATTAAAATTATGAAAATTAAAATAAATTAAAATAAAAAATAAAAACTTAACTAAATATATTTTTAGTGAATTTAAAAATAAAAACAATTAGATAAATAAATAATAAGCAAATCCAGTTTTTGTTCAACACTGCAACTCATTTCTGTTGACCACTCTGCAACACTTTCCTCTTCTCGTATCCTCTTTGCATTTCTCTTCTTCGACAATTGCAGATTTGGTACTGATTAATCTTAAGTCTGTGTGTTTAATCGACCCCTCTTTTTGGCGGCGTCCTTTTGGGTGTTCAGGTATGACCAGTTACTTTTTGGTTGGCGAGAAATATTCAGCTAGACGAGAAAGCTATTTGATCTATGTAGGTGCATTCCCTTTTGTCCGGGAATTTTAAAATTTGAAGAAATGAGAAGGATTTAGGGATACCCTTTACGGAAACCTAACAGCATTTTAAAGAAAAAGCAGCAATAATGAAGTAGATTTAATCTGTTCATTTATTTGCAATTACACTTTTGAATACGAAGATTTGATCATCGAGTTCATGCAGTTATTGTGTTGGCTGGTAGTCTATACATGTAAATAGTAAAGTAGCAGTTTCGAAAACAAAGTTTAAAATCCCCTTCTACAAGATTACTTACAAAGCCCGAGTAAGTTTCTGAAAGTTCCTGTCTTATTTTATTTTTCTGCGATATAGAGTGCAAAGGGATAAGCTAGCTGATGATTCGGTACACAGAATAGATAAATGGTGAGACGATGGGGAAAGAGATGAACTGAAAAGTGTGTGGTTAGCATTCTGAGGGAGAGGGTGGAGAGATGAGTGTGAGCCATGCGTCGGTTCACCCAGTTGAAGATCCTCCGACCACAGACGGCGGAATCAACAACAACAACGACCACCAGCTCGCAGGACTGAGGATGAAATACATCCAAGGCATGCCTGGCACGAAAGGTGGTCTAGCCTTGCACTTTTGCCAGTTTCTTTTCTCTCTTGCATCACTTGGGGTCATGACCACCACTAGTGACTTCCCTTCGGTCACTGCCTTCTGGTAAATGCTCAGAACAGCTCCATGAGTTATATTTGGCAGTTTTGGTGGTTTCCTTTTTAACGAAAGAAAATAAAAATAAACCTATTGAGAATGCTTTGAAAGTCTGTGCCTTGACTTGATTGTCGATTGAACGAGTTTGGATGAGAAGACGAGATTTCTTCAGGTGGATTATTTATTGTTGTCAATTAGCTTGATGCCTAAATTAGGAAAGCTGGCAGTTGGCATTACTCTACCGCTGAGTTAAAATACAAATGTGTATAGTTGGGTGAGGAGGCATTTAAGTTGACTTCCTTGATTGCAATTTTTTTACAGATGTACAGTAATTTACACTTGTCATCATTGTCTAAACTCTTGCACATATTATTGATTCTTTAGAAACATAGTATGAGTTAGTAAAGCATCTACAGCCAGAATTGGAAAAAATTGTAATTGTTGGAATTATCCTAGAACTATTTAACAGTAGAGGTGACTAGTGTCCAAATCTTTGGTGGATTATTTGAGGGGTTAGGGATAGGGTATTTATTTGGCCATTATGGGTTCCCTGAATCAAAAAGAGGAACAAGTGGTTGCAGTCGATCTCACCTCCTTTACCACGATTGTTTTTGAAGAAGACATATCAATTGCTGGTAATGGAAGAAATGTGAAACACCCTTTATGGCTATTAACTAAGCAATAGAAATCTAATACATAGACGCCTGTTGGTCTGGTACTCATTTAAAGTTTGTTTAACATTGTTTAGTTACATAGTTGAGGATTTGAATTATGCTAAACGGGTTGTTCAAGATTTATTTCGAGTGGTCTTTACATTTTATGCCCTTTAAACGATCTTTGTGGTTATTGCCTATTCAAACCTGTGGTGATTTGATGTTTTCCATATTGCTGATTAATGTGAGTATGTAACAATTAAAATAAGAAAACTGGGTTTGCAAGTGTTTATTTAATCCACTATGTAACAAAATTAAGATAGGAAAAGTGGATTTGCAAGTCTTTATTTAATCCAGTTCTCATACCAATTTGCAACTGTTTGATATTTTTCAAATAGCTACCTCGTGGCAGCTACTGGGTTGCAGTGTCTGTGGAGTATCTCCTTGGTCATTCTGGACATTTATGCCATTTTAGTGATGCGCTCCTTGCAAAATAACCGAGTTGTGAGTATGTTTGCTGTTGGGGATGGGGTAAGTCGACCACGACCTGTATCTTGTGCTATAAACTATTCTTGGTTTAGTGTTGTGTTTGAACTTCATTACTTGATCTATAGGAAATCATTGACTTTCTCTGCTATATCTTTAGTACATATGTGAACTACAAATTTATAATCTTGATACAGTATGGCCATTCAGTAGCATCTTCACATGGACCTTCAAAGCATATCTTAAGATGCCTTTACTATTAGTCTCGTTAAATTTTCCATGTTATCGTAGGTTTAATAGAAGGATAATTTTCTGTGGTCCTTTTGGGTGCCATATCACTATTCTGCACAAGCATCTTGTATCTTGATATTCTTTTCTTCCTATATTTGAGTCCTTGAGTTAGAGCTTCATTTGATATCACCGATTCCAACAATGGTACCAACTTTTTAATTGTAACTTTGTAATTGTAGTGTGAAAGTACTCTTTAACAAAGTATAATAAGTGTGAGGATGTATATTGTCACTTATGATGCCTGTTGCAATTTGCTGTTCCTTTTATGCTTGGACACAGGACAATTCTTTTCAAATAAAATAGCTCAATCATGTCATTTTCCCCCATTGCAGATCATTTCCACTCTCACATTTGCTGCAGCTTGTGCTTCTGCGGGCATCACGGTCCTAATTGACAATGATCTAGGTGACTGTTCCCAGAACCATTGTGCACAATTCGAAACTGCAACTGCCATGGCTTTTATCAGCTGGTTTGCTGCACTTTCTTCTTTTCTCCTAAATTTTTGGTCGCTAGCATCACGATGAAGAAAAGTAAATGTTGGAATTTTTGAAAGACAAATGGCAACCATTACGGATGTGATGATGATGATGTCCAAAAGATTGAACCCGCTTCACTGCGGGACTTCAAACTGGGTGTGATGATGATGATAATTGGCAACCATTACCTTTTTGTTGAATTGGCTAAACTATATTGATTTCTTTCATCCTCCTTACGGATCCCTTAGTGTGATGATGTCCAAAAGATTGAACTTGATACTTTCCCATGTCTCTGATCTGTATTTCTAATTGCTAAGTAATGTACCAAAAACACAATGCAACGTAAATATTATAACTTCTATGATTAGGAAATGGATTTCCTGTCACTAAGATTCACATCCGCCTGATGTATTTCTATTTTTTAACATTATATTGGAAATACCAAATTGAAGATTGAATATAAACAACTCCTGCAATAACTGGCTTGATTATCTATCACCTTTTGTTGTTTTTCAAAATAGTCCTTGTTTTTTCTTTTGATCATTAATTGAGAACGCTTTTAGCTATTGGTCAACTTTATTTTAATATTAATCTCAATTATCACGTTATAGATAAGAAAATTCAAACTACCAAGGTCTATAATGCTAAAGAAAAGCTTTTTTTTTAATAATCTTATTTGCGTTCTAATTTTGTTGAAGGTAATGTTAAAAAGTGATACGTTCTAATAGAAAGACGTAGGAGAGTAAATCTATTTTTGGTGCTTCAGAAAACAATATATCTCTTTATTTTAGAAATTTATAAATATTCAAAATTTAATATATGTATGAAATGGGAGATTCTTATGAAGCGTCTGTAGTGATATGATGGTTTTTGTTGGTCCCATATCGACAATGAGGAAGTGCGAAAAGAGATTAGTGCATACAAATAGAAGGCCTATGCCAACATCCCAACATACTTACCTGGACGGGGTCGATGGGTGATCAAGAAGACCCATGGCCTAGAGTGGTGATCTTCATTGCACTTTGAAGGGGTGCCTCTCTAAGGTCTCCCCAATGAGGGAGAGCCTACGTCATAATTTGTTGTTGAGGGGGCCTGCGTTCGCGCGGCCCCTGCCAGTAACGAGTTTAAAGTGTAATGTAGTGTAGTGAATATAAGCTATCCTGTTCAGAGCGCAACCCAAGTAAAATGAACAAAGCACCATATAAATCCTTGTCATGAACTCGACTATTGAATTAGTTCTTCAACAATAAACACAATCCATACGAAGTCTCCTAACACTACAGTCCTTCAAAAGCAAAGATGAAAACAGAAAATGCTTCGGATCAAGTCTTTAATCAAGCATTCTACATTGTTTTAATTAAATTATGTGAGAACCCATAACTTTTAAGAAAATGTCAGGGTACCATGAGGGTGTTAGTGTTCTTTACCAAGGCCTAAGTTCCGGCGTAGATGATGATCCGGAAGATGCAACTGTGAGGCAACTCAAGTGCAACATTCATTAACAACGTTTCAGCCAAGGCGGCAAAGAATGAATTGTCGGGTGACTCAATGACATCGTCCGCTTATGGCGTTATAAACAACACCTATATCAGTCTTTATCTATGATTTGTTACTTGGATTAGGACGTTAATTCATCCATTCCCAGTTCAATGTATCGGTCCCCCAAGCATCCGAGAAATAATGCAAACAGCTGCTATTCGTTTGCAACTACCTGTAACCGAGTTGGACTCCAACTGTCCAATAGAGAGTTCTACCTCAGTGAACGATTTAGGGTGGACTCGTATGGAATAAACGAAAATAATGAGATCTTCCCACATATGATACAGGTCTCTATGTTTCTTGTTATTAATATAACCAAATGGAAAAGAAAAAAAACATTTTTATAGTAAATACAGTATAATGTTACGTTAAATAAGACAGTTGATGCAAATTGCATTTCTTGCTTGTTCAGAAACTTCACAAATCAACCAAACAGTTTAACCAAATGTTATGTAACAATGATAAACCGAACACCATCTTCCGATCTATTGTTTGTCAGAACAGAACCATAAGTCTTTTTGCTTTTCCTACTTACATAAAAACTAATGCAAAGATCTGTTAAAACCAGCTTGCTCCTATTAAAAGCTAAAACAATATGCCATCTAATACATAATATTATATCATGCCTACAATGTCATAAAGGTTCATATATTCACTGGATATTTTCACGGAGGAAAACGGACTGAGTTTGCTTCCTGCAACGTCTGTCGGGAACAAAGATGAGAGGTTGAAATGTCTAGAAAGAATACAGATTCCTTCCTGACAACAACATTAAACTCAAAAAAGGGTAAGAAAAACTCCACGACTTTATTTACAAGGTAAAGCAAAACCCTTTTGGCTCAAAACAAAAATCAATTAACTTACTATAATGCAAACCCTGAAGCTGGTTTTAAGACCTCCGTCCTTTTGTTTATCTTGTTTCTTTTCTGTGCAGAATTTTCATTTTATATCCAGCTCAGGAATGAGGATAAAGAGTAGAAGATGTGGGGTAACGGTGATAGCTATGATGTTCACACGAAAGACCAGTTAACAAAAGAGAAGGCAAGGCAATGAACTGTGTTCTCTTCTGCAGCCAAGACTTTCCAGGCAACAGATTGCTCATACGATACATGCCGCCCCATGGTTGACATGCATATTCCAGCAGGCAAGTAAGCAAATCCCTGATAAGAAAGGAATTAAGATAGTTCCATCAGTGAATAACTAGATGTCTTTCAGCATCAGAAAGAAAGAACAAAATTCTGTACAAGTTACCTGTTGCATTAATTTTGGGAAGTCTGCAAATAGTGCCTTGCGACCAGATTCATCGAATATTTTATCAAGTGTGATGTCTTGCAGAGCCACTAACGTAGTCTCTAGCATATCAAGCCCTGCCTGATTGGCAAAGATGAAAACAGGCAACGACTACAAGACCAATGACAAAGCAGCGAGTAAAGAGATGAGCAAATCTTTTACTAATTCATTTTGAATTCTGAAGCTCCAGTGACAACAAAGTAAAGGTTAAAGCTATGAACATATCATATAGCTATGCCCCTGGCTGCTACCCAGATCCCCCCCTTTCTGCATATAAGAACAAAGTTATCAATCCATTATAAATGCAAGCATGTACCTTCAGTGAACAGCATAAAATAGCATCTTGATGTTGCCATAATTGCTTCAGCAATGAATCTCCACTTGGAGAATCTGACCTTAGCAATTCTGCTCCTATATAATAACTGGGGGAAAAAAACAATTTTCAAGTTTATAGATTTCAGATTTACAAAGTATTCACCCTAAAACACTTTTACAGCAAGTCAGCAATCAAACGGAATACAACTTGATCATATATCAATGCCAAAAAATGTGGAACTATTGAGAATAGAGCATGCCTGTAACTTTGGCAGATCCAGTGAGACAAGGTAACAGCTTCAGGAGAGCCTGGAGACAGTTTTGATCGGACATCTGGACTCACTCCTGAAGGAGATATGGCCAAGGCTACCCTCTGAACAGATGAAACCACACTTCGGACATACTGACGTGCCATGTTCGCAACATTATCCTGTAGAGTGCTCTCAAAAGGAAACTGGAATGCAATGGTCAACACTGATCTCAAGCTCTGAGACGAACCATCTGCTGTGGCATGGCTAGCTGCAGGGCCTATTTCAAGACTTGACGTTAGATCCAGAGTGCGATTTGTAGCCAATGCATCCTGTGTCTGCTTCTGCATGTTAAAAGAATTAGTATAAAGGTTCCCATAATAGCAAAAGCATGCACTTAGAAGTCCAAACAACATGAATGGCAACAGCATATTTACTTTCCAAACCAAAAATTTCAAAAGCTGATACTCCTTTATTTGATGTTCCATGATTTGAGATGTTGCAATAGTTTCCAAAGAATTTCAGCGTTGCAGCTTACAGAAAATTCAAAATTGGACAAATATGAAGAGTAATTCATTTTTATTACATATTATCAGCACAGAACATTTACTGATATTGAATGAAAAGTCAAAGCAAGGACTGAGCCAAACTTAACTGTTTTTGAATCCAAGGGAATTACACGAAATCCAGAAGGTATAAGGGGAGCATCATCAGGAAACATTTCATCGATTGGAGCAAAAATTAGTTCAGAACAGGCTCCAACAGCATTCTCATCAACTCCACTGCATATCTGCCGAAGCTAATGAAAGGACATCAGGACATGTATTTACATCAACCTTTCTGCAAATCAAAATACATGAACCTATCCCCAGCACAATGCCTGCCTCTACCCAGCCAAAAGATATAGCCAAGCTATAACGATTAAAATCTAGCTGAAAATCATATTACAAGTACGCACCTGCAAGAGATGAATGTCCCTAGGAACAAATGCATCCTGCGACAGAGAATGGCCTTCGAGTCGAACAACTTCAAGTAACTGGACAAAGGTTTTGTTAGCAAATATTGTGGTAACCTAACTTACCAGATAAATGATAGTATGAGGCACATAAGATATAGATCCCAATGCCAACACAGTGCTTAGTTCCTTTGCAGCATCTAGAGGATAAAGATCATGATTATCAAAGTGACACAACAAAAAATCAAAACCCAAGACACTTGTTCAAACCCAGGTGTAACTTGAAAACTAAAATCATTGACATAATATAGCCAAGTGGGAAGAAAATCCCAGCAATCCACATGATAGCATCTCCAATGAAGATAAAAGAGGAAATAACTGAAACAGAGGAAAAAGGACAAACCTCTTCTTGTTCAATAGTGTGGCCAAGTGGCATAATAATTTGGCTCCCACTAAACCTTGTAGGCCTCATCCCAGGATATGCATATGCCCCAGCCTTCAATGATGCTGCAGAATAAGCATCAACATTGAAATCGGCCCATTCGGAACGATGTTCCCTTAGGAAGCGAACGAGTACAGCAGGAGGGACATTCTGCAAGCAACACAAGAATGCAATCAACTTCAAAGACACGTTCCCCGAAAGTACAATACATCGGTTCAAAAACTGAAGTTATTACAGAAAATGTGGTCAAAATCTCAAGTCTCCAAAATGAGTCAATATTATTATACAATGGTTGCCCAAAAGCAAGAGAATCATAGCACATCCTGTTGGTTCTGAACAGTGGGTCCAAATGGTTCAATATTTAGCACAGATCATAATCTATTTACCTATAAAAAATGGAAACAAGATTAAATCAGATGTCACCTTACATCATGGTATGATACAAACATGCCACATCAATTACATAATGAGGTTTAAAATCAATAGCAGAAGTGGCAATTACATTCAAAAGTTCGAAAAACTTGCAACAAAGAAACAACCACAAGAGGAGTTGATATTTTGAACCAATCATTCTGTTCTCATTTCAAATAAAATTGATGCTGCCAGAACTTAATCATACCTGAAGAAGCATGGAAGCTTTTGCACAAAGGACGCCTCCAAGGAAAGGTGAGTTAGCAGGATTGGAAGTGCTGACCAAATTCTTGGATGAAATAACAGCAATGGTCACATCTTCAGCCCCATCACAATTGATCACCGACCAGCCATCATCATTAAAACCATTGACAGCATCGTTGAAACCTCTACAGGGATATTATAGAAGAGGACATGAAAATATTTAGACATAGGTATAGAAATCATACATCCAAAGTCCTAACACAACTACAATGTTCTGCATGCAGACATGTTTGACTTCACATAAAGGAAAACATTTGATATTTGAAGAATACTCAAAAAAGTATAGGATAGTATCATAGTAAGATTACCTGTTTAACCTCTGGCTGAAAGTCCTCAAAACAGCTGGTTGTCTACCCAATCCATAGACCACCTCACCAGTAGTTTCCTGAGCTATTTGTCTTATATAACGCAAGGCCTTCAAAAAAACAATTTATAAATGTTATATTATGTACTAGTCCTTTTTCCAGTGGGGGAAGGAATGTAATACAGATTGGAAGTTTGCAATTTGTCCTACACATGAAACATACAATTTTGTTCCTTACAAAACTTCAAGAAATGTGTATGCTTGTAGTTTCAAAACCTGATAACCTTTACTACAAAAGAGTTATGAACTTTCTACCAATAGGCCCTCAGACTCGAGAAGAAATTTCTTCCCAAGCTCATTAATAAAACAATCCATAGTGTATCAACTCTACAATGCAAGCTCAGTAGATTACTGATCATCCTCTCATCTAACCAATTATTTGATATAGAATCAAATTTGTTTACAGCACTGAAATCCATTATAGACATCTATTCCTTATGCTTCTCAACCCAGAAAACCAAACTGGGTAGACTTAACTTACAGCAATCGTCATTTTCTGGGCCACTACTTTTGATGATTCGTAAAGTGGTCGCAACACTTCCGGCACACTCCAAGCCTAGAAACAGATGAAAGAAATGAACTTTTTGCATTTCCATAGGTGCTTAAAATGCTAAAGGATCAACTTTGTACCCCAAGATTCAGGTGATCCACGATGTGGATAATGGAACCACCACCATCACATGGTCTTATTAAATAGCCACTAGGGAGCATTTCAGCCCTTACAAACTCTGTGGCAGACGCTGTATTTGGACCAGCACCAGATCCAGAAAGAGATCTCTCACAGACCTAACACATCAAAAACAAATACAATTATTCGTTAGGTTTTTTCATGCATGACAACAACAAATCACAGGAATGACTTCTACTATCCAAGAATGCTTACCACGAGACTGCCATTTTCTAAAGTTGTGGAGTATCTCAATGTCCAGAAATCCCTTGCAGGTGCTAGCGTAGTTGGGGCATATGTCTGAAGCAATTTTCAACCATACAACTCATGAAAGACTTTAAAAACCTACAGGAAACTGCAAAGAAGTAAAAAAAAAACATTCATACTACACCTGACTGTAGACTAGTTCAATTATCCCGCCATTTCCTGCAGTAAACATGGTATACACATCAAGGCTCCGACAATCCCGAAACCAAGATGGGCGATCTTTAAGGATCTCTGCAATCTGTAAACATTTCCCCTTCAGTCAGCATTTTAAACAAGAACAGCTGCTTACAAAAAAGTGAATCGCTATATACTGCAAAAACTATTCTGAGCCCACACCTTTGTAGCTTCTAAACTGACAAGACCACAGGCTCGAGCTGCCACTCCATTGCAACTTTGTGAAATGGCAAAGATTCCAACCGAATCCGGACCAGGCTGAGCAAACAAATTGGATGTATCATTTAAATGCAGTTGTTCATCATATCTGCTCGTAGATTGGACAAATAAAAAGACCAATAGGAGTGAATCGTATAAGAAAGAATTAAAGGACCTTCATCCCAGGCATCTGGACCCAATCGACAGCAGTTCCTGTAGCCTTGGAAAGGAACTCTGCCAAGGTCTCCTCTGCAATGGAAAGGAGTCTGCAAAGTTGACAAGTTAGTTATACCATCCATATATGTGGCAATTCCTATACATCCATTGAAATTAGATCTATGTAGGTATGTGTGAGTGTGAACATCTATGCAGGCATGAGTTATTAAATCGTAGCCATTGCTTAGAAGAATACCCCGCAGGGTTACTTGCGTCTCTCAATGTGTGTGGAGGAGTGGTAATCACAGAATCACAGCTTGCATCAGTTGCTGTTGCCTGCAGACACCGTTTCAAGGATGAGGAAACAAAACAGTTACACTCAAATTAACTATATCAATCCCTTTATCATTCCACTGACACAGCCATCATGAAAGCATCTATAGTTTTCTTCTATAGGCAAATATAAAAAGCATCCTATATTCAAAATTTGAAAGTAAATGCAATCACGAGTCATAGTCATTTCTTGCAAATTGAAGTCTTAAAACCCATTTGACATCTAGATCCGTTAAAAGTTAACTGTTGATTTTGAAATTAGCTTGTATCCCAAAGATATTAATCAAAAATTGTTTCCCATGCGAGAAATACAGTTTATAAACCATACTATAGCTCGACTTCACTGTGAAGACACATTTTGCACTTCAAATGCCCAGATAAGTTGAAAAACAAGAAGATCAAGATAATGGATGAATGGACAATTTCATGAGAGCAAGAATCAATAAGACATACATTAACTGTGTGCAGTTGTTGCTTCATATAGCCATTCTCACAAACCAGCTGTGACACCTGCTTCTGCAGGCGATCATTCTCCTCCATCAACAGCTTATTCATTGCTGACAATTTTCTATTCACTGTCTGGAGTCTTGAAGACTCTTTTTTCTGCTTCTCCCGACACCTGCATATCCAAATAACATTCCGTCTAAGATTCCCAAAATGTCCATTCACCTCTAAATCAAATTGAGTCACGATTGAAAGAAACAATGATTATGCCCAAATTTTGTTTAAACCAAAATCCAGGCATAACAAACTGAATTCGCCTTATGTCACAACTAGCAATGTCATAAACATTGCGCCATAACTTGGGCGTAAATCAAAATGTGAGATAGAAACGTCAAACACAAAAAGACTAGCCAGAGCGTGGCACGAGAGATAGTTTTCTAAGAAACAAACACTACGTTTCCAAGCCTACAGTCCAACAATGATTTAATGTTAGTTCCATCTTGTGGTTAAAGTTGTTCAATTGAAATATCAATTTTGGACAAAGCAGTTCATATAGATCAATGCATCCGACGTAAAAGAAAGGTTAAAACTTTAAGAAAAGATGTCATAGTGCAGAGCTAAAAAAACTTAAGAAGACAGATAGAGAAGTGTCGAAGTAGCAAGCAATCTGAACCTGCGATTTTGAAACCAGACTTTGATCTGTTTAGGCTCTATGTTAGACAAAATGGGGCACTCTCTAACCAACTGCTGCCTACGCAAAGAACTGGGCTTTGGGCATTCCGCGTACACTCTTTCAAGCGCCTCCACTTGCTCCGCGGTGTACCGTACATACTTCCCAGCGTCAGTTAGATGCTTATCTATACTACCGCTACTACTCTCCCTGTGCTGTGCCATCGCCATCGCCATCGCCATTTCCGCACTAAAACTAGACCCCTCTTAAAACAGCCAAACACAAAACAGAAAAGAAGGTTGATTTGGTTTCTATTTTCGTGGGTTAAGGAACTTATGGGTAAAGATTTCCTCTTCTAGTAAAGTCCGTCCTTTGCAAGTATGAATGAGGAACTAACAGAAGGAAGAAAATTTTAGAGTTTATTCAAAAAAAAGGACCTTGAAGTAGGGTGGTATAGTTGATTTAGTATAATCTAAAATCCAGGTGGTGAATGAGTTCTTTGGAGCTTCAAGGTCGACACATCCAGAGAGAAGAATCAGAAACCTCCCCGCATATATGCTTCATCTCCTTAAATCTTGCATAAAAGCAAGAAAAGAGAAGAAACTTGCTTCTATCAAGCCCACAAGAAGAAAACAACCAAAAACGGCAAGTTTCAAATCACAAAAGAGCAAGAATCCAAACACTTGTACACTGATTTCCCTCTCCCACAGATATACACTTCACGCCCAACTCATAAAACCAGCTGTTACGTTGTAATCTCACAAAACCCAACACCAAGGCAACAATCCAGCTCCCCATTCAAGAAGAAAGGAAAAAGACTTGGACTTTCTCTATGAAAACGATCTTTACACAACATAACTAAGAGAAACCCACAAATCAGCTAAAAGCAAGGGCTCTCCCTAGAAAGAGAGCCAAGTGGAGCGATGTGCATATCAGAGACGAGGAGCTCGGTCTGGCTCACAAAGCTGACGCAAAACCGAGACAGAGAAAAGAACCCTACCCATGACTCTACTCTCAGTTAACAATGGGAGAAACTAGAAGGGAGAGAATGAAGGATTACAGTGAGTGATCTGCGTCTGTGCTTAGAAGCAGTGAGAGAGAAAGAGAGAAAAGGAGGGCAGTTTCAATTGCACGCATACCGATAAACAAAGACAGGACTGTCTAAATGGGTAAAAATAATAATTGGAAAAAGAAAATAAAGAATCATCATTTACGTCCTTAACAGTCCTTATCCCTTACTTTACCATGAAATGACATGTTAGGTACAGAGGGTAGGCTCTAAGTGGCCGGACTATCTTATATAGGATCAATCTTCCTTGGTTCTAGTAATTTCATAAATTCAATATAATAATATAATCAGTAATATGCATGTATTATATAAGCAAAATAAAAGTTGCTAATACACCATAATTTAATTGTATACAGTAAACTGATGAAATATACAATACAATTATATAATATATCAATATGGATTATTTTATAATTTTTAAAAATTTTAAGGACTATTTTATAAATTTAAAAAATATCTCGAAACGGTACCCGATACCGACAAATACCGGTACAGTTCTATTCCAAAGCTCAATCTAGTACTAAACTCGGTTCGGTATTCATAACATTGATATAAACACGTTAATATCTAAACAAGTATTTATGTAATTCTGTATATCACGTAAAAGACAATTAATTATTATATAATAAAAGAATAAATTGATGAAAAATTAATTTCGCATATAAAGTCCTTACTGAAATCAAAACCCTAACAGCACCTCTTCCATAAAAGCTGAGCGCTAAAATCCCCAGCCGTAGAGTTCTTTTCATATCTATCTCACGCTTCAATCCCCAACCCTAGCTACATAACTATGGCTGAGAGAGGCGGAGAGAGAGGTTTTCGTCGCGGATTCGGCGGCGACCGCGGTGGGCGAGGCCGCCGTCGTGCTCGCGGCGAGAAGAAGGAAGAACAATGGGTTCCAGTCACCAAACTAGGACGCCTAGTGAAAGAAGGAAAAATCAGAAGCTTAGAGCAGAT
>JANITX010000211.1:13110676-13126419 GCA_027564395.1 Erythroxylum ulei
ACGATTGTGTACCTTGGTTATGGTGAAACTATACCTTATATAGTACATGTGCTAGGTTTACGAGTTCCCGTTTGCATAGGACTCTCTCGTATGCGGATGGGCTGAGGAGAGCGTGGATCGGGCTTGGGTTTGACATAGCCATTAGGTGAGAGACTGCTCTTTAAAGATTGAACCGATAAGCCCATAGGTCGTTTTGACTGGGCTCGGACTCTGTACGACCGACCCAACCACTATTATTAATATTATCAAATTAGTGTTTATATTTTTTTTAAAGACATAATAGGATAGCACAGCATACTTTTATAATGAAATATTCTTTTGAAAATTAATTAGCAAATAAAATAAAATAAAAAGTGAATAGATTGATTGATGGACAGTGACAGGTATTACTCATAAGTGAAACAGTTTCAAACTTACTAAACAAAGCATTCTGTGTTCTGCTCTCTCTCTCTCTCTCTCTCTTTAATCATTTCCCTCATTGCCTTTTGTCTTTATTATGACGAGATTTTCAATAACTCGTCAATTCCTCGCCTGGTCACAGTCAAATCAAACCCCCCCAACAAATTAACCTTCTAAGGCGGGGTTTTTGGGGCACTGAAAATGTGGGCCCTAACTGATGATGTGGTAATATCAGAGGTAGGGTACAGCCCTGATAAGCTAATACTGGATCCTCTGATTCACCCCCTGCCACCTTCTTCTCCTTCCCCTTCTTCTTCTTCTTCTTTGTGAGGAGAGAGAGGATTCTTGTTGTTTGGCTCTGCTCCATATGCATTGTTAAGAGTACAAACAGTGTCCAGAGAGAGAGATAGATCTAATGGAGTACGAGCGGATACACAAAGTTCAGGTATCGTTTCAGCTCCTTTTTTTTTCTGAAACTTTTTCGTAAAGAACCCAGCTTTGACTGGGAATCAGATGACTCATTTTATGTTTCAGATTGTTTGTATTGTTCTATCGAGTTTACCGGCTGCATTTCTGGGTTCTTGTTTCTTTCTGGGTATGTTTTGTCCTGCTTCTATGTCTAGTGAGCAAGAGCGGCTTTCCTAAAAATGATTTGAATTGCCTTCTGGGTTGGTAATCAACAGGGTTTCTGCAATAATTGTGTTCCACTTTCAGTATTTAATAATACTGTTCTGTAAGTTCTTTTACTTCCAAGTGTCTTTTGTCTGTTCCATAAAAGTTGAAAATTCCATGTTCCCTTGGTTTCCTGTGTTAAAAGCTATAATTTTTTTTTGAAGATTTTCCCTTCTGTCTTTATTTAGTATTGAGCGAAATGCCTCCAGTGAATTTTCAAAGGAATCGTTGGTCAGAAGTTTTTGGTTCTTGATTGGGATCTAAATGACTTTTTATTTTCAGTGGGTTTGCTGCGAAATGCATAACTTTTTTAAAAAATTATTATCTCTGAAGCCATGGATGAAACATTTTACGATGCTTTTTTCTTTTTGTAACTTATACTCTTAATCTCTCCATCTTGTTATACCCACTTGCAGACTGGCATAATTTCTCCCAGCAAGCTCAGGATGAAGCTCATAGGACCTCATAACAACAGAAAAAAAGATGGATCAAACAGTAATTCTGCGAGAACATCCCCGTCCAAGCTTGAGGATAACGAATTTGTCAAGAATAGTTTGTTAACCTGTGAAAGTGGAGATTTTGATGAGGAAGGTTCGTGCATATTGACCTTTCAACTGCATTTGAATTACTGAAGGATAGTGATACTATTTTGCATAACAAGACTAACAGTGCGAGTTCATTTCTTTTTATTATGGGATTTGTGTTTTTATTTAGATTTTAGCCTGCACCAACTGTAGATAATTAACCTTTTTTTTTCCAAACTTTGGATGCATATCGAATTGTACTCTTCAGTTGCCGCTTCCAGCACAGAAGTTTCATCGGTGACCGTAGCCGAGGAGCCTGTGGTAGAACAGAGCCAAGTTCTTTCTCAGCCAAAGGAAACAGGTGACATGGGGCGAGTCAAAATGCAACAGTTCTCAAAAGTTGAAGGTGGTAATTCAAGTGCAGTTCATCCAGTGAGAACACTTGAAGATGAGAATCTTGATTATGATAGCAATGCTAGTTCATCTAGCTTCGAGTTTCACAAAGAGAGATCAGTACATAATCAGCTCGGAAGATCATTTTCAAGGCCCATGCCATCTAAGTGGAATGATGCTGAGAAATGGATAATGAATAGGCAGAATTTACAGCCTAATTATGCTAAGAAAAATGCTTTGCATAACAGCGGTAATCGGATGCCAGTGTCAAACATGGTTAGGATTACTCCAGACTTGGCGTATCATGATCCCACTTCATCGATTGGCAGGATGGCAGAGACTAAGCGTGTAGATTTTTGTCAGCCTGCTTCACAGGCAGCTCTAGAGAAATTCTCTTTTCTTCCCTCTGGGTCTCACCCGATCCCTAGTCAAGCGTATGGTGGGAATACACTACTTGATCAGTGTACTCAGAGTAAAGATTTGAAGGAAGTTAATCAAAGAGAATTATCTTCTACAAAAGGGTCATCCGAGGATACAACAGGTAAATTTTCCCTCATGGAAGCTTCTGTTTTCTTTTTTCTTTTCCTTTTTCTTTTCATTTGAATGTAATATATGCATTTCAAGGAGTTAATCTGGGATAGATTATCCAGGAAAAACATATTAAACCAGAAAGAAGGGAAAAGAAGCTTGAAATAATGTGTGGTAAATAGATTTTGATACAGTATTCTTTTTTGATATGGAAGATTATCAAAGGCAATGTTAAAACTAGAATTCGTGATAAATAGGTGATGTACCTCACAAAGATATCATAAAATGTCAAGCAGTCTTCATCCTTGTGTCTGTGATCGGTATCTTCCTTTGCTACGTCATTGTAATGTTGCCCACACGTTGAAAACTGCCACCATAAAGATTATTGCTTATATCATTTAGATATTTACTTCCATCAGGCAAGAAAATAAATTATGTGTCTGGGGACCAACCCTATCTCCACACTGTAGGCTTGTTTTATGGGGTCATCCACCCTTAAACTCTCAACATGCAAGAATAGCGCAAATGCTTTGTGCGACTGTACCTTAGTCCAAACATTCCGATAGAGTTCCATCTGTTCAGACTAATGTATACTCCCCCAAACCCTTCATTCTATTATCTGCTCCAATACAGTTTAGATGCAATATAGATTTGATAGTTGTCCTTTGGTATGATGTTAACAGATTTGATTTGGGTTCAATAACTGCCTGCAATTTTGATATAACTATCTAAAGTTGCCCCACATAATGGAGTATTTGCATTATACGACTTTTTTATATTGTCTACTTTACAAGTATCATATTTGAAGCTGATGATTTAATATAATGACCTTGCAGTTGCTCCTGTCTTAAGATCAGTATGTATGAGAGACATGGGAACAGAAATGACCCCTGTTCCTAGTCAAGAACCTTCGAGGAGTGCTACACCTGTTGACGCAACAACTCCCCTCCGCAGCCCTACTTCTTCTGTTCCATCTACTCCCCGAAGAGGGGCACCGGCATCAACTCCTGTGGAGCACAATATGAACAATCATTCAAAAGGTGGCTCTGAGAATGTCAGAAAGGATTTGACTGAGCAAGAATTGAAATTAAAGACAAGGAGAGAGATTGTAGCCCTTGGAGTCCAGCTTGGGAAGATGAATATTGCTGCTTGGGCCAGTAAAGATGATCGGGAAAAGAATACATCTCCTGTTGTAGCTAATGATGTTGAGAAGTTTGAGAGAGTTGAGTTTGAAAAACGTGCAGCCGCATGGGAGGGTGCTGAAAAGTCCAAACACATGGCAAGGTTTTTCCATACTCAAAATATAGTTTTAAGAGTATTGCATTACTGTATCAAGCATGTTATTTTAACTTGCTACAATTTAATTTGTTGAGTGGTGTAATACTTTTCAGATATAAGCGCGAAGAAATTAAAATCCAAGCATGGGAAAGTCAGCAAAAGGCTAAGCTAGAAGCCGAGATGAGGAGAGTAGAGGTACTTATTTTCATTTCGGTGGTGATTTCATACGCTTTCTGCGGACAAAAATGACACATTAGCTACATCAAAGACAGGGGGATCACATTTATTGAAGTCCCAGAATTTATAAAATTGACAATCTCGGTGGCTACTGATTAAGATAAAAACCAGCTAAGTAATGATTTTAACACTAAGCAAACTTCTGTGGTTCTTAAAACCTGAATGTGATTTCTCTTAAGCCTTTGCTTTACAAGGAGTTGTTACTCGTGAATGATTGGTGAGACTGCAGTTTATGAGCAAAATTGACCATATATAACTAGAATCTTTCTCTCTTCAGGCTCAAGTGGAACAGATGCGAGCTCAAGCTCAAGCCAGAATGGTAAAGAAGATTGCCTTGACACGACAAAAATCGGATGAAAAAAGAGCAGCAGCTGAAGCCAGAAAAAACCGAGATGCAGAAAGAACTGCAGCCCAAGCAGAGTTTATTCGTCAAAATGGACGAATGCCAACATCCCATTACATGTGTTGTGGTTGGTTATCATGAAAAACCCTCAGCCTCTCGTTGAGACAAATTGGCGTCCCTTGACTTGCGTTTCCATTCGCGTTAGATCCGGGGAGTATTTTGCTGTGTATGTAAAGCCCAATCTTGTCTTCAGCTCAGTTTGTAAGCTATCATGTGAAAGTTGGTGGATCATTTTCAATGTTATCAATCTTCTCACACAAGACCAAACTCTACTTGAATGAATATAAATCAAGGTCTGTGAAATTACTTCTAACTTCATGTAATGAACCACTCTAAAAACATGATACGAGCCCAAAAACATCAATTATTTTATTTCCGAAATTTTTAACGTCGGAGAGACAACCTTGTTTTGCGGGCCTAGAGACTCTTAAACTTCAGGACCCATTGGAAGGGCGACTTAGAAGCACTTCAGCCCATGCCTAGACTGATTCAGACTTGAAGCAACATTAATTAGTGCGGTCTGCAGGAGATTTCCAACATAAAAATCGGATTGCCATCCTAATTTTTCATTAAAACTCAAACATACAACAGGAGCAAGCTCCAATTCTAACGAAGTTAGTGAAGGGGGGAATGCCCCAATCCTTAGAGAGTGCCTTGCAAATCATCACATGATAAATTATGCAAGCCAACTTGAATCCCTATTGATTGCCATCCTCCTAGTTCGAGAAAAACATCTTCTTTTACTTGTATGTTCCCATAACAAAACAAAAAGATACTGAACCACCCTGAGTATCTGTCTGCAAACCTTATATGATGCATATATTGAAAGAAGGCTCTATGTCCTGTAGGTGGTAGGATAGAAAAGAAAAAAATTAGATGGATAAAAACAAATCTAACAGAGAAGTAACAGACGATCTGCTCCCATAAATAACTCTCCAGACCTAGTTTTATAAACTACTCGTAAACTCATACAACTTGATTCATGCATAATATCAAGGCTTTACTTGCAGGTTGTGAGTTACACACTATAGAATAATTATATATCGGAAGACAGCTACAGGTCACATGCTTAGAAAGGATTTTACTAGCCAGGAGTCACAAACTGATGGTAGACTTATTTTCTAGTAAGGATGCAGGCTTGTCTCAAGTAAGATGAGGCGCCTAAAGGAGGGATCCTTGGGTTTATATTGAAGACCAAGATTCCGAGAACCTTCTGCTTTCCGAGGCCTCCCATCAGAATTTGGGCAGTGCTCCAAGCCTGCCAAGTAAATTAGGGATATTGATCATGTCAATAAGCCGCAAATTCTTAATTACGTGAATCTCAAGTAGATTATGTCTCGTTACCTCAAACTTACACTTAACTTTATCATCGGATATCCGACACTGGAGACAACCTCCGACACTACTTGACAAGTTTAACGACTTTTAGACACGAGGAATCATGCAGATCCATTAGGAACCGCAACCCAAAAGCAATTCAACTCAAGTCCTCAGTGATCCAGATCTGAAGCCTATCACTTCGTCAAAAAATTTCTTGTCTTATACGGATACAAAGATGTATCTCTTGTGCCAAAATTTTGTAAATTCAACATTCTCATTGAAACTTTTTTGTATCATTTCCTTGATGACCCCATAAGATGAAGTTACTCATTATGCGATGGATCAAGAACTAGATTCATTTGATTGTACTAATGGCCCATCGTTTGAAAGATCTTGGAGCTGTTGGCCTTTGTACCTTGTTCAAGAAAGCTGAGCAGACTGGGGCCATATACACTAAGGTTATTTGATTAAAGGAAAATAACTTGACTTGTGAATGTCCAAAAGATAAGGCAAGTATTGAAGTTGTTTGTACTCACCAAGGAGGTTCAATTTTATTTTGACTTTGAAGATTCACAGGATTAATGAATGCAAACTTCTCCTTGGCTAGGAGAGGTTACCAATCGAAGTTGGCTAATTCATTTTACATTTATCAACCACTTATATGGTTATTTTATTGGACATAAAATGCAGATTTAATGAAACTTATCCAAAATCAGAAGCAGTTAGAACCTAGAAGACATGAAGCGTTTTAAAACATGTCATTCACGTCGTAAATGCAACCTAGCCGACTAACATAAATCATAAAACACCCATATCCAGGCAATCGCTATCTTTCCAACAACAGGAAAAAGAAAGCAAAAGCTTTAAAGCCTTTGTATTTTGTACACTCCCACCTGTCCTTCACGGGCAATAGCCAAAAGTTTGCCGGCCACCTTTATTAACACAAAAGCCAAGCACTCCACTTGTCACTTCTTCTCAAGAAAGAAAGTAAAATCGACACATTTGATTTTACATCTAGCATGGTGTGTGTTAATTTTTCCCTGTCTGGTAAGAATAACCTGCTTGTTTCTTAAGTTTTGCATGTACATATAAAATGGTTGAATAGGGCTGCCGGATTGTGACGCCAATTAATATTTTTTACATGGAGAAATATAATAACTTACATTTACAAGAACTTGAATGAAACACTTTTTATCTTCTTATTATTCAGTCGAAACCACTAATGGCAAATTGTCGTATATCTATTGAGAAGAGGACCCAATAAATAGACGGCAACCAATTACCATGCCGGCCTTTTACTTACATATATATGCACGCCTCGTTTACACCGAAACAAAAATGGCACTTACATGTGAAAAACCTTCGGAGTTGAGATATAACACAACTATCTTCGTGAACCTCTCGTTTTTTGGTAATTAGCAAGGGATTCATAATGAAGAATGCCTCCAAAAGCAAGCTTTTTCTATGCTTTCGACCTGATACACAAATGGACCAACTGGTGCTCGACAACAAAGACGCCCATCATCACAGAAGCTGTGTTTCTGTGAAGAAGCAAGAGATCACCAACACGAAGCGTTGTGGGTCCAATTCATCGCAATCTGATCATTCTATGGCATCAACAGAATCACAAAATTCGCCAACTCTTGTTTCAACTAAGAAATCCGTCTCTCAGGTGATTAGGGCAGTTTGGTTGGACGCCAAATTGGTTAGTTTCTTGCTTATTGGGAGCTCAAAGGAGATGGGTAGTATATAGTTAACTTTATGAATCATTATTGATTGATCTTCTATGCATGTTCATCTTCGTTGGTTTCAGTTCAATCAAATTCGATACGGCAAAGGTGTACCTCAAGACTACTTAAAAGGATCAAAAAACAGTTCTTCAACAAAGAGCAAAGAGTCTTCGGATACATTTAAAGATTATTCGTCGACCAAAGTGTTAAACACTTACGGTAGAAAATGGAATTCGGGTTTTCGTTATTCATCGTCATCCATATCACCACCTTGGTCAAGTTCGGTATCAGAACCGAGTCATCAAGAACTAGAAGCAGAATCAAGGAACCAGAACAAAATACAAAGTCAAAAGGATCAAAAACACCCACCAATCACTCAGAAGAGCGTGGACAACTCTGGCATATACTTACTCCTTGCCAGCCTTGTGGTGACCATATTTTGTGGTAAACTTTGTGCAATACTCTTTACATCAATTTGGCTATATTCCCTGCCTCGTCAAAACATCGTGAACGTAATCTGCCGGCCAGAATATGTTTCGAACCTGCCGGAGGGAAGAGGGCAAAGTGAAGAGAACAAGAAGAGGGTAATAATGAATGGGCTGCTAGAGAGAAACCAAAAGTGTCAAATGAGGAAGAGGAGAACAACAATGACTATTTGACGTGAAGACTCTCATTTTGGTGTTGGATTCTACGTGGTCCACTTCTCTTCTTCTCTGAAATTAATTGTTTCTTCTGACCACAGAGAACAACGCACCTGTTGATTGTGCGATTGGCCTTTACCTATGGTACTAACTGTCCTTTTTCCTTTTCATAGTTTGAAAGGCGAACTGCAAAATATTACCAAAATATAAGTCAAATTATACAATTTATTTTCAACAAGTTTCATGTAATTAGGAACTACAATCGTTTCACTTTTCTCATGGTCAAATTTGATTGACATAAAATTCTAAATACATTAAGACCATGGGCGATTGTATTACATATGTTATTTGTTCCTTAGTCAATTTGGAGATGGGATAAAGCTGTGGAGGAGAACTTTGAGCAGGAAGAATTGATAATCCCAGAGGTAGGATGTTGTCAATTTGGAGATGGGATAAAGATGTGGAAGAGAACTTGGAGAAGGAAGAATTGACACTACAACAAGGTAGCCTTTTGACTATGTGTTTTTTTTGTTGACGATCTAAAAATTATAACTAAAACACTACAAGAAAATCATAAATTACTGATGGAACAAATAATGTAGTTAATTAGAGACAGAAAATCAATATCTGTTAGTAACGCTGTTGTGAAAATTCCATTATGCGATTGACAAAATTTCTGTCGGTAAAGGTGGAGGGAAAATATCCTCATAAATTTTTCAATGGAATTTAGAGACGAAAAAGTCATACCTATCGATACATTAGGTGGGAACGCTTGCCGCAATAAACTAGCGTCGGGGATTTACCGACGGATCTATATTCTGATGGTATCGTTGCTTCGTCAATAAATTTACGAAGAAATGCTTGGTTCAATAATCAAGTGTCGAGGTTTACTGACAGCAATGTGTTCTATTGGTGAATTTCTGACGATCTGGCCACTCTGTCGTTAGCTTCGACTTGATAATTTTAAACAAATCGAAAACGACGTCGTTTGGTTTAAAACCAAACGATGTCATTTTCGTTCGGGGTTAAACTCATCCCGAGCTTTCCCACCTCATTTTCTCCTCTGTGTTTTGCCATTTTCTCCTCGTCGATGCTGCGTGTCATGGGTCATCGTTGTCTCTCATCCCTTTCTCCTCGTCGTCGCTCATCGTCATCCTTTTCAGCTTTCTTGTTGCGAGGGTGGGATCAAGTAAGTCGGAGTTATTTTGTATCTTGTCCTTTATTTTGATTTTTGCTTACAATTTTATCACCACCCATTTTTCTGGTTGCTGGGTCTACGATGCCATGTTGATGAGAAAATTTCGGACTTCAAATCAAGTGTGCACTCTTTTAAGTTTTATGTGGTTTTTTTTTCTCATGGTATTTGAAGGTTTGATTTTTGTGGTTTTTTTTCTGTTTAAATATGAGCATACAATTTTGTAGTGCTTATAGGCTTAATGAATTTATACACTTACCTGTTTTTCTCTTTCTCTTTTACTGTGTAATAACACTTTCGATGAAATGGTTGCGAGGTTAAGGGAGATGGAACTTCCTTTAATGTTGCATGCTTGTGTATGGTCTATTTGTGCTGTCAGAAAGAAACCAATAAGAAGGAAAAGAAAGACTGATTGTTTCTTTTCCTTTTTTTCCTTTCTTGATCATCTTCTTTAAGAACTTTCTTAGATACGATGGGGTTAGATTCATCAAACATACTATGTAAAGACTTTTTAATAATAAGACTCTTTCTATTAAATACCCTTTATACTTTGCTAGTTAAGGAATAGCCAAAAAATTCCTTTATCCACATTTGAATCAAACTTTTTAAGTTATCTTTAGTATTCAAAATGTAGCATTTACATCTAAAAACTTTTAAGTAACTAATTTTTGGCTTCTTCCCATTTCAAATCTCATAAAGTCTTTTATCCAGATTTGGTCGTATGTAGACTCTATTTAAACTGTAACATATTGTAGCCATAATTTTTGCCCAAAAATATGTAGGGAGATCATACTCATTTATCATAGTCTTAACTATTTCTTACAAAATCCTATTTTTCCTCTCAACAAGCCCATTTTATTGAGGGGATCTTCTATAAGAAACATTATGAAAGATACCATTATCCTTATAAAAAGGTTTCAAATCTTTCATTCTCAAACTTCCTACTATGGTCACTCCTAAAAGATGTAATAAAGAGTTTTTTTTTTTCATTTTGAACCCTCTTTACAAATTTAAGAAATTCCCTAAAGCATTCATCTTTTTAAGCTAAGAATAAAACACCAGTAAATCTACTAAAGTCATTAACTATGATAAAAGCATAAAATTTACCACTTGGACTAGCAACTCTAGCTGGTCGAAATATATACATATGAAGTAATAGTGAAAGTATAGTGGAAGTTATCAACTTTTTACTCTTGAAAAAGCTTTTGGTTTGTTTTCCTATTTAGAAACCTCTATAAGTCTTGTCCTTATTAAATTTACCCTTGGAAGTTTATTGAAAAGTTATTTACAGTTGAGGTTAGAGATAAGGTTCATGCTTGTCTTTCCGAGCCTTTTATGCCAAATCCATACATTTTAACATTTTTATAGTTGCTAAATTGCCATTTTACATATACTTAATATTAGGTGTTACATCACTCATTTATGCTAATATGAGACTATATAGCATAATTATAAGTTAAATTGTTAAATTTTTAGGTTTTTAAATCATGATGAGATAACCTACGTCCATAAACTACTATAAGAAAACACTTAACTAAAGTTACAATATGAAAATTATTTATTTCAAAGCTTTTGATTCTATTAATTTGAACTTCATTCTTGCTTTTAGGATTTCCTATCTAGCTTACTTTAGGATTTCCTATATAGCTTATTTTAGGATTTCCTATCTATTTTTTTATTTATAAAATGTGAGAAATTGAAGATGTTCAACATATCATTTAAGGATGATCTTTTGTTTTCATGTATAGTTAACCATCTTTTCTCCTCACCATCGCTTATCTCTGTCGCACACCTATCGCGTGTCATCGTCGTCGTCTTCCTTTAATAGTCGGTTTAGGTAACATTTTATTCTTTGATTGTTTTTTACGACGTCGTTGAGTTTTGTTTGTTACTGTGTTTTGTGTACTGCTTTGATTGTCATTGGCTTCTTTTCTTTATTTTGGTTATCTTCTTTGGCCATGAGCTCACTCTAACTCCATCATCTTCTTCCTTTATGTGCTTTAGTGACTTCTTCTGCATGTCGATTGAGGTAAGTGAGTTTTGTTATTTACTAGGTTTTTGTGTACTTGGTTTATTTAGGTATTTATTTGTGGTTTAAACCTCCCATTTGAACTTACTGCATTTTTAATGTAAATGGCCTGCACAAATCAAAACTTGTTTGTGGTATGAACTTTGGTTTGTGGCTTTAAATTTTAAGTGTTGTTAATCTAAATTTAAGTATTGTTAATCTAAAATTTATGTATTGTTAATCTAAATTATAAGCTTTAAATTTTAAGTATTGTTAATCTCTATCATTAATACATTTTCTTGTTGGCTGTGTTTCATTGTTACATTCTTAAAGTTGGGTTTAATAATGAATTAATAGAGGATGGGTTTGAATTATAGTTCCAAATATCTGAATTTTGTCAATTGGTTATTTCGTTGATGCTCTCTAAATTGATTAGGTTCTCTTTACTTTTCATATGCGAATCTTTACACGCATCTTTTTTTAATATAATAATAATTTTCTTCTAAATATATTAGATAAATTTTAAATGTTACAATAATTTATTAATCAAATTATTCATATTTTTATCTTTACTTGTTATATTTGTTACTAGTACATAATTAATTTAGGTAAAATATCAAAATTCTAACATTTATTTTAAATTTCAATAATAATATCTAAAGCATTCAATTAAAAATTACAACTTTATAAAATTAAGTAATTCATTTTATGTTAGTAATAATATATTTTATATAATTTAAATTTATTAATTTTAATTAATAACTTAAATAATAGTTAAATTATCTGCTTTATTAAAACATTGAGTACTATATAAAATTTAAGAATAAATGCATTTAACTTCTATGAAATGTTACTAATAGATCAACTCACGATAGCAATTGCGGGGTTCCTGTACCAAAGCAAGCAGCTATTGCTTTTCCCTTTCACATCCTTAAGTGCGTCTTTGAAATCTCTTCTAACATATATGATTAGAAACAAAAAATGGACCTTCAGTTAATAAATAATTTTGCGATATTCGAGAATATAGATAAGATAGTTGCCAAAAATATTAAAGACGAACTCAAAATCCATACATTTATTAATTAACTTTTGATCTTAACCCATAACCCTTGATACAGCTCCTATGAGGCTTATCAGTGAAAAATTCCATGAGTCTAGGAGTTACAACAAGAACTTATTTTATTAATTCACAAGTGTAAACAATGCCACGTACCATATTTTTTAAATCAATTTTAGGTAATTAATTCAATTGGTTAATACTTAGGGGATGTTATGTAAAGTTTAGATGTTTTATAAACTTTGGGGAATGTGAAGGATACTAACTATGGAATTATTGTTTGAAATTAACAGTTTTGTAGAAATGAGTAATGTTGATAGATTTTGGATGTATGGACGATTAATGGCTGATAGTTTCATTAATCCTGAGTTTGTTAAGGAAGTTGAAGCTTTTATTCATTATGCATGTTCTCAACCTGCATATATCGATGTCCCAAAGATCAGAAGTTCATGTAAAAAGTGCAAACACATCCATTTCCTTCCTATTGATGAAGTGAATGGGCATTTGTTGAGATAAAGGTTTGTCCCAAATTATTTTGAGTGGACACGGCATGGGGAACCATTGATTTGTAGCACCTCAAGGGGCAATGAAGTACAATCGTCAGTGAACTTAAATGAGTTTGAAAGGGTGATTTGATTTAGAACAAATAATGTGGATGAAAATCAAAATCCTTACAAGCAAATGGTTTATGATGCAGCCGGTTATACCTTTCAGGAAAATATAGAAAATCTTGAAGAAGAACCAAACCCACATGCAAAACAGTTTTTTGACTTACTACACTCAACTGACCAAGAATTAAGACCAAATTGTGAGACAATGACTCAATTGTCTTCAATTGTTCGAATATTGAACCTAAAGTCTAAAGGGCGTATTATTGATCATAGTTTTGATAAAATTCTTTGATGGTATAATGAATAATTATCTCCTGATCATACAATGGTTGATAGTTTTTACAATATGAAGAAACTTAGTAGGGTTTTGGTTTGCCTATTGAAAAGATTGATTGTTGCAAATTGGGATTATATTATATTGGGGAGATGATGTGGAATTACAAGAGTGCAAATTGTTTAGTCAAACTAGGTTCAAGCCTAGAAAGCATTATATAAAACAAAATTTAGTACCCTGGAAGTGGATGTATTATATCTCGCTAACTGCCAGACTTCAAAGACTATATGCTTCTAATGTTACTATAGCTCACATAAGACGACATAATGAACATGAACAGAAAGATGGAATAATGAGTCATCCATCAGATGCACTGGCATGGAAACGTTTCAATGACACCCATTATAAGTTTGTAGCTAAAAGTCGAAATGTTAGGTTAGGATTGTGGACAGATGGATTCCAACCTTTTGGTCAATGTGGCCAACAATATTCATCATGGCCAATCATAATTACTTCTTATAATTTACCTCCATGGATGTGTATGAAAGAGGCATATATGTTCTTAACAGTGATTGTGCCAAAGCCTATAAATCCAAAGCATAAAATTGATGTATTTTTACAATCATTGATATCTGAATTGCAGAATCTTTGGGAATATAGTGTTGAGACATAAGTTGTGTTTCTGAAATAAAATTTTGTGTTGAGAATGGCTTTGATGTAGACCATTAGCGATTTTCCAACATATGTCATATTGTCTAGATGGAGCACAACAGGAAAATTGGCTTGTCCTTATTGTGGCAATGACTATGATGCGTTTTATCTTCCAAACGGGGACAAAACATGTTGGTTTAATAACCATAGGAAATTTCTTACTCCAGATCATCCATTTAAATGCAATAAATAAAAATTTATTAAGAATATGATGGTAAAAACACCTTCTCCCCCTTACAAAGTTGGTGAAGAGATATTGCAAGAGATTGAGGAATTAGTCTTGCTAAAAGTTACAGAATTTAAAGCTGATGAAGTTAATACAAGCATTAGTAAAACATTTGGTTAGAGAAAACAAAACATCTTTTGGGATTTGCCATATTGGAAAACTAATTTGATACGTCATAATCTAGATGTGATGCATATTTAAAAAATATTTGTGACAATTTGTTCAATACCATAATGAACATTGAAGGGAGGATAAAAGACAAAGCAAAATCACGAGCTGATTTGAAACTTTTTTGTAGAAGGAATAAGTTACATAAAGATCTTCACACCGGTAAAGATCTGAAAGCATGTTACACTTTGGACAAAAAACAAAAGTAAATATTGTGTGAATGGTTGAAAAGTCTAAAGTTTCCTTATGGTTATGTTTCAAACTTAGCAAGGTGTATGAACATGAGGAAGTACAAATTATTTGGGATAAAAAGTCATGATTGTCATGTGTTTATACAAAGGCTAATTCCAATTGCATTTCAAAAGTTGCTATCAAATAAGGTTTAGGAAGTAATAATAGAATTAATTTTTTTTCGAAAGTTTAACATCATCTGAAATCAAGTTGGCTGAAATGGAAAAACTAGAAAGGAAAATTCCAATAATTTGTGCAAGTTAAAAGGGATTTTTCCTCCGAGCTTCTTTGACTATATGGAGCATCTATCTATACAATTAGCACACGAGGTTAAAATAGTTGGTCCAGTTCAATATCGATGGATATATCCATTTGAGAGGTAATTCAACAAAAATGATTGCAATTGAAGTAATAACATGTTTTAACAACTTAATTATAATAACCCTATTCGATAATATAGGTATTTGCATCACTTGAAGAAAAATGTCAAAAATAAGGCTAGAGTTGAAGGTTCGATATGTAGTGCTTATTTAGTAGAGCATGCTGGACCCTATTTCTAGAGCCTAACATCCGAAGTCATAAACCTTGAGCTTATTTTCCTGAAGGATCATTAGCCATCCTTCAAAAAAGTGGTGTGCCCACACTAGTCAAATATCAAAATCACTGCTTGACTTCTTCAAAGGACTTTCCACTCTAAGTCTCTAGTTTGATTCAAAATAAGAATCATTTCAATTGGAGCTTTAAAGCTCAAGATATACTTAAAAAGCTAAAGCGTGCATATACTCTGATTATGCTCTCCTAACCGACCCCTCACTTTCTCTAATGAAAACTTTCACAAAACAACTCCAAAAGACACCAATTTTTATGGAGAGGTAGAGACATGTGTTAGGAATCTATTGGTCTAAGAATCACTTCATTTGGAGGTCGGATTAGGGAGTTATGCCCAAAAGAATAGAACATGTTTATGCCCTCAATCGATTTGTACCTATCTTGGCGCGATTGCCATAACTTTCCATCTAGATGTAGAATTGAGTACGGTTTTGGCCATTTGAAAGAAGACTTCTAGATCTACAATCATGAAGACTACAAAGTGAGATTGTGCCTCTAAAGGGGTCAAAAATTGCAATTTCCTACAGT
>JANITX010000211.1:13126429-13140729 GCA_027564395.1 Erythroxylum ulei
GGCTTGTGAATGTCCGTTCACCGGACATCCATGTCCATTTACCAGACCTGTATTGAGTTGAAGTGCCCATTTGGCTCGAGAAGGTCCGTTAAACGGAGATCCATGTCCGTTTAACAGACATGGACTGGCCTGGGGGTGTTTTTACACCTAAGAAGGTCTATTAAATAAACCTAATGTCCGTCTAATAGACATAGGGGTTCCCCAAACCCCTCCAAGGCCCCTCGAATGCTTCCTACACCCAACCTAACATTATATTCACTCAATATCTCCCCAAAATAAACTCTTCTAGTGCCAATCACTTCATAACAACTGAAACACCAAATTTATCTCAAACATTCTCAATTCCCAACTCCTTTGGTTCATCAAAACCACAATTTCCTATCATTCACCATAGCTTTCAAATACACCACTCCTATGTTACATCATAACTTACAACAATCATATCTTTCCATTCCGTTATCCAAAAATTACAAACTTTATATCGTTGGAAAGCTAGAAAGGTCTTCTACAACTTCCAAGAAGAAATTTTTTATTAACTCTACATAGCAAATTCCAGAATTTCCCTTGAATTCAGAACACAATCCTACCCTTATGAAAATTGAAAATAGCAATGTAAAAATTTGAAAAGTCATAAACGAACATAATGCATATGTATTTCATTCCCATCAAAAGATAAGAGTTTACAATGCTTTAGTGAGCATTTCAAGCCACAAATACATCATAATCCAAAATACAAACTTTGCAAAAACAATAATTTCTTAAAATGCAACTAAAGCATTATTTTACAAATTCTAACTTCAAAAGAACAAAAGTACAAAATGGAGTGATGCCTTGATGCTCATCTTGATCACTCGCTAACTTGCTCATCACTTGCGGATGGGAAGGAGTGGGGGTGAGCTTAACACTCGTGGGTAACACTTTTATGATCGGTAATAAGCAAAAACCATTGAAACATTCATGATCATAGCAATTTCTCACAAAAATCCATAAAACATATATTGCTCAACTTTGTCAAACCAATTCACAATTCATATAAGTCAAGCATTCCTCAAACTTGTTAACACATGTAAACACATAAACACATCACAATTGTTTGGGCAGGTCCATAAACATGACTAACTACACAATTCCATATAATGGCCTTGTGTAGTTGTAAACTTGAGGGAGTCTATAAAGGAGCTCCGTACCACTAGCAGGCAGGCGGGAGAAGCCTTAACTTGGTCAACATGCACGTGACAATTCTTGAATGGACTACACCAAAACCACATAACATGTAATTCATGAACTGAAAATATTTTGCCCAAATGGCACATTTTTGAAAGCTTGTTTTTCATGAACATGGCATGTTTCACATGCATTGCCATCATCATTTCACAATTCAACCACCACATTCCTATACCAAACATAAAAAACCATTTTTTAACTCAATCAAAAGCAACAAATACAACAATTGCAAAGCAATTAGAATTTATTTCCAAAATTCACACACAACAACAACATAGGGCAAATTCTCAATCATTTAAAGAACAATAAATGTTCATTTATGAGGTAGTTGGAAAAATCATTAATTCCATTTATTTAAAAAATGTTTATAGCTTATTAACTCAATTATAAAAATGTAACCCACCTTAGTTTCCTTGCTTGACAACTTGCTCAAGGAGGTCCCTCTTCTTGGTCCTCTTATCTCACTTGATTTTTTTCAACATTGAGACACAAAAATCCCAAATCAATAGGAATCCAAAATTGGACAACCTAAAGAACCAAATGCATGAAATTGATCCTAGAATACTTATACCCAAACATTTCCTATGCTCTTTAAACCAAAACCCTTCCATAAATCCAAATATTTAAAACATCACTTACCTTGAATCTTCACCAACCAAAGGATTTCCTGGCTCTAATGGAAGCTTTAACCTTCCTCTCTCTTTTTTCCTTCTTGAATCAACTTCAAAAACCCCCTTAAACACCAAGAAAATGAAGAAACCCTAGCTTGCTCTTCTTTTTCCCCTCTCTTCTCCTTATACGACACTCTCCCTCTTCTCTCCTTTTAATTTTCGTTTTTGGCTCTTTTTTAATTGTAAGACACCCATTTCTCTTGCCTTTTAAACCCTTAGTGATGCTAAAATGTCCAACTTAGCCTTACATATTAGCCTTGCAACTTAAATTCTTAAGTGATCTTCCTATAATGCCTCCTTATGCAACTTATCACTTTAACTTTAATTCAATTCACCAATGTTACAAAATCCCATTAACATTAACATGTCAATAAATTCCAACATAAACTTATCTAGCAAGACCCCAAAATAATCTAATCATGCTTAATCAAATAAAAAAATTCAGGGGCCAACAGCTTTTCCTAAAGCAAATTAATTTTATCACTATAAACTTAAGTAGGAAGCAATTATAGGAAAGCATTTAAACAAATTAAACATCAGTGAAGATTCTTCATTATTCATTCAATTGCAAAGTTCATAAAATTATTAAGAATTTAGTTACTTTCATTAAATCATATATCAATTCAATTTGCTCCACAATCTTTCAAAATTCAACTCAATCTATAAAATTCAACCTAATGCATAAAATGAACATTAGTGCATGCTAAATATACATTACTTTTAACTTGATTCTCATGTCATTATACTTATTTTTTGGACAATTTTATAAGACTTACTACTTAAAATAAGAAATAGTTTATTCCAAGTCTTATTTCTACATTTTCAAGGAAAAGAGCAATTTTTGACAAAAATTGGGACAATTTAGAGCAACCTTTTAAGAATTAAAAACACTACAAGGAAAAACTTGTTTACCGACAGAAATTACTAACAAAATTCATTTGGATTTCGTCAGTAATATTAATTAGTGACGGAAACAACCGACGGATAAAGGCATCGTTAAAACAGTCTTAGGTAAATTTACCGACGCACTTATTATGTGTTCGTCAATAAATATAACGATGGTTGCCTATAATCATCGGTAAATTTACCGATAGATTTGCAGTAAAATGTTGGTAAAATTACCTACAGACATAAGTAGTCCGTCATAATATTCACCAACGATAACATAATACCGTCGGTGATATTCCGACGGTTATGGTTGACCATCGGTAAACTGTATTTCAGAAAATCCTGACGATTTGCAATATTACCGAAGGAACAAAGAGTAACCGTATGTAAATGTACTAGATTTTACCGACAATTTATGTTTTCCGTCGGTAAAATCATGTATTGGATTTTACTGACGGTTTATGTTTTTCGTCGGTAAATATAATGGATTTTACCGACGTAATTTTGTTTTTCCGTCGGTAAAGTAAATTAATTTTTTTAAATCCCTACATTAAATTTTATTTCATGATCTTTTGATACAAAATATAGAAACAGATACAAATTCGATTAAACTTTGTTAAACCATAAATATAGTACTTTTTCCATATTTGATATCATTGTGATACCAATATCATTAAGAAACAACCACTTATACTAAATTCAGGTCCTAACATCTTTTAAGTTGAAGCTTGACTACTGAGGATTTATATTAAAAATAATTTCCTTAATCTCTTTGATAGTGAGTGAGAAATAAATTAAGGAGCCTTTTTATATCATTATTGATTGAGTTATGGATGAAGGAGATGGGAGAGGAATGGAGGATTTACTAGTCGTTAAAACGCTGAAGTGGAAGGAAAAGTGAAAAGGAATGCAGGATTTACTAGTCAGCAAGGGAAAACAAAAAATAAGAAGATTATGTGATCATAAAAAGATTTAGAAAAGTGAAAGTCAACATCCCTCTATCAAATGCCATCAAGCACATACCAAGGTATACAAAATTTTTAAAGAAGTTCGATCCTAACAAAAGAAAACTAAATAGCAATAAGAAGATAAGAATATGTGAGAGTGTTTGGGTAGTATTTTAGTGAAAAAATCCTCTTAAATACAAGGAACGAGATATGTTCACCATTCTTTATAAAATAGGTACAGGCCATTTAAAAGACCTATGCTAGATTTATAAGCATCCATTAACGTTGTGTTGTTATCTGTGTATACTTTGTTAAATTTATAAACTTTGAAAGAAACTGATGTTATTATTTAATTAGATGATCATGCTAATAGATACTGTAAAATGGTAGTTACGGATGTTGTTATATATGTAAATGAGTAAATGTTTCTACTTGACTTTTATATTCTTAGTACATACGATCATTCTTCTCCTAACACTTCAACAATTCTTTTAGGAAGATCATCCCTACACATAACTCATACTAAATGGATGTGATTGGACCCTCACAACGAAACTTAATGGTGAAGTAATCCATTTTAATATCTTTAAAGCCATGATGTATTATAATGATGTTGATTTTGTTTTTTTCCATTAACTCTATTGATCATGTTGATTCAATATTACAAGAAGTTTTTAAGATAGATGGTAAGGACAAGATAGAGGTCGTTGTGACTAATGATGTTGCTTTGGAGACAAAAGAAGGGATGGAACTTAGTAAGGAAATCTAGATTATGTCATATAATTACACTCTTTAAAACCTAGGCTACGAAAATGTAAATTTTGTTTTATAAATATGCTTGGCTCTGATTAGATAGTGAGTAAGTCTAGTAGAAGTGGTTCCTAATAAGTACAATGTTACAGTGGTTCAAATTAAGACAATGAATTGGCTTCACGCATCCAAACTAATTTACTTATTTTCGTTGATTATAAGAAGTTGAATTAAAAACCTAGAAATGGTCACTTTTCAATAAACCTTAGACATTCTCTATTTTCAAATCAAAATAAAAAAATATGCTCAAGTTATAAGATCCAACCTAAGTATTTTATCTTAATTTCAATGCCTAAGACCTAACTCTAGGTATTTTATCCTAATTTCAAGTCCCAAGGGCCAAGTCTAAGAATTTTAACATAGTTTCAAATCCTAAGTTCTATTATAGGTATTTCTTTTTAACTCAAGTCCTAAGACTCCAGTCTAGGAATTTTATCTTAATTTTAAGTCTTACGCACCAACTCCAGGTATTCTTTCTTAATTTCAAATTCTAGGATCCATTATAGATATTTCTTTTTAAATCAAATCCTAAGACCTAATTCTAAGCATTTCATCTTATTTTCAAGCCTTAAGGTCAAGCTTTCGGATTTAATGTTAATTGGAAGTCATAAGACTCAATTATAAAAATTTTATCTCAACTTCTAATCTTAAGATTCATTATAGGCATTCATATTGATTTCAAACCCTAAAATCCACGTGATCTTCAACCACAATCTCAACCTTATCACAACTGGCAACCTTAGCACTTTCCTTTGGTTGCATATGCACTTCCTTCCCCAACACAAACTCCTCATCTACTCCATCATCTGCCAAATCATTATGCTTCTCTCGAACTTTACCAATCACTTTCAAATCTATAAAATCTAAAAGAGCTCTCTTTTTCAGAAATGTCATTTTCTTCAATCGGATGGCAGTTGCCAATTGTTGTTTAAACCAACAAAAAGGGAAATAAAACTTCCCCATCTGATCAAAATTCGGCTCAAAGTTCTTACATTCTTTATGGTAAGCCATCAAGCAACCAACCCCACCACGAACAAACAATTCACCAACTTTATAACGCTCCATAGAAGAATCATTTTCCAACCATTCACTATTTACACCATCTAAATCAGACTCCTCTCCAAGAAAAGAGTTTCTCCCGACACCAAAACCAAGACCATCATCATCATCATTTAATTCAAACCTATCCATCCTAAGTTTCTGCATTAAAATCATCGTTTGTATAGAACCATCGGTACCTAGTAAAAAGACTTCGTAAAGCATTTCAAAATCTATAAAAAATAACAAAATAACACGAAAGCTTAAACATGTATTTCGTGACATACAATAGGCGAAACCGAAGGAAATCAATCTCATACAACACAAACTCATGCCCATACACAAACTCAATCCCATACATAAACATTTACACAAAAATCAATTTGTAAATGAAACTAACTCCACGAATCAAGCACGGACATGCAGATTTCGGCAGCAGAGGAGAGCACGAAGAAGACGAAAATATCTTGACAAAAACAGCTAGAGAAGACGACGATAATGGCCGGAGAAGACACAGCAGCAGATCTGGAGGAGGAAGAAGGAGGAAACGATAGGTGGGGGGGAAGGGGAGTCAAGGTAGTCATTTTAAAGATAACAACACAACCAAACGACGTCATTTTGTTATGCTTAAAAACGTTCAAGCATAAACAGAAGCAGGCGATGACGTATAGCTTGAGAATTTACCGACGAAAATTTTCCGTTGACAAATGAAAATTTTATTACTCCGCCAATAATTCTCGCCTAATTTACTGACGTTCATATTGTCGCTAAATTCGGTCGCAAATTTATTTCTCTCCGTATTTAGCAACGGATATTGCTACCATTGTTAAACAAATATTTTTCCGACAATTTCTCCAACGGAAATGTAACGGTTTCTTTACTATCAGTAATTTTCTCTCGCTAATTCATCTTTTTCTTGTAGTGAATATAACATTATAACTGGCATGAAAAAGAGGTTTTTGATATGGGAGGTGATAATGTTCTTAGTGTTGATATAGGAGGTGATAGTGGTGTTAAGAGGTTTTTGATATGGGAGGTGATAATGTTCTTAGTGTTGATATAGGAGGTGACAGTGGTGTTAATGTTGATTTGGAAGGTGTTACCGATGTCAACATCTGGGAGGTGATACTGGTGTTGATTTAAGAGAACCAATGATTTTGAAGTTGATAGTAAACGTGGTGGTGGAGATTTGGATGATGCATGTAATTTGGGAGATGAAGAATTAGTTGGTAAGTGTGAATTTAGTGATCATGGTAATTTTGATTTGATTTTTAATTTGTAGGGACATGCGAGCCAGAATGTTACATTACCCTCTTTTACTAAACATCAATGCTTTGAGGCACATAACAACATGCTACACATGTTAAAAAACAAGAACTAAAAATATAAAGTCCGCAGCCGACAGGGCCTGACGTTAGCAATCATTCCCAACGTTTGGGTTGGTACACTGGGATCTATTCCCAAATTTTGGGAAGATGAATCAATCAGTTTTTTACTCAAATGTTTTTGTTAACAGTCTATTTATGTACATATGTTATAAATACAAATTTAAACATCAAAGCATGCCAACAGGTACGCACCACTATTGGCAACTGAATGTCAACTTTTCACCTAAACAAACTAGTTTAAAAGGAAAGCTTATTTTATCAATTTAACGATGTGATGTAATGGGTGAAGACACTTTTTTTTTTTTTTAAGGTGAAGACACATTTTCATACAGGTGGGATGTTTCCCATATGTACGAGTACAAGGATGGGACATTGTATTTAAAGCGGCGTGTGTCTCTTTCACCAAAAAGAATGGAAAACAATTAAACAACAAAAAATTGGTTAGAGGGTTCTTTCATTCCACATCTCCCCTTGGATGCTGTATTTAAAAAAGTCATAATGTATACACCTATAGGACATGACTATGGCAGTTGAGTTTTATTTATTCTGGACAGTCATAGACGCGTGTAATAAATTTATTAATTATTATACAGATATTTTAGGGAGTAACTAAAAGATATTTATTTAAGAATATAGGCATATTAAAGAAAATAAAGCACAAATATTACGACATCCAGTACCAGTGGACCACCTGCACCCACGTTGATTCACTGTACTGTTGCCGCAACTCTGTCTATAAAGCTCGCGATATGGTCTCGTTTAATTGGACCGACCGATCACCAGGGCAGATGCTTTATGCAGGGCCACAATTTGGACTTGTACGTACTAACCTTCACCGAGTCAACGTCACAAGTGACCACCTCGGAACTAAAACTAACTTGGAGCTGTCTATGTTTTTTTTTTTTTTATGCTTCTTTTATTTATTCGATTCACATTTTGAAATAAAATAACCCCGCGAACACGATTTTCCGGTTCACGTGGACTCTGATTTATGCATTAACTACACATTAGCATATATGAAAAAAAAACATTTAAATAATTTTTGTATTTATATAAACTAGTTTGATATTAATCCCTTTTTTGTTTTTTTTAATCCCTTTTGGTAAGTTGAAATTGGTATTGGCATAAAAAAAAAGGTTGAACTTGGTATTGTATTCCACCTAAGCCAATAACAATTTTATTAACTTAACACTTTAGGTATTAAAGAGTTTGGGGCCCTAAATAATTATTTGCATTAAACTTGTTACTTATTATTAAATAATAATGTTATTTAACATATATTATTTATAAATTTTTATATTGATAAAATTGTTTAATAATAGTACAATAGTAAGAGATTCTTTCGTATTATATAAAAAAAGTAAAATTTTTACTTATATTAATAATTATTATGCTCGCAACAACATTCTGCTGAGACGTGAAGTTTAGAAAAGTTTAATAGTATGCAGTCTTATCTCTATCTAGTAAAGAGGTAAAAAGTCAATATATCCAGTACATAAGGCTTTCTACTTTGTAGAAATTAGGACCCACTAAAACATAAGATCTAAAAAAGTCTAGTAGTATGCAATTTTATTTCTAGTTAATAAAAAAATAAAAAGTTAATATATCAATGCACAAGTTCTCTATTTTACAGAAATTTGAGGAAGGTTATAACATATTCAATCTTTCCTTATAATTTTTTAGAAAGCGTATTTATGTGACTTAAATAGGTGATTTTATGGTCACAATAAGCAAATTTAAGCAATGGATAGTTATTCATTTGAAGGTTAAAAGATGCTTGAGATTAAGCTTATAATAGTTTTAGATATGTATTTAATAAATCATATATTATATATTTTAAAGTAAAATAATAACTTAAAATTAAGTTATATGTATAATGTAATTGATCACTTAACGACTTAAATTTAGAAGATTTTAAACTAATACTGGAATTTATGGGACTTTTTTCGGAACCTCAATAATTGGAAATCGTCCAAAAGCCCCATATTCATATTATGGATAAATAATAATACAACCAGAAATTTTATAAAAATATTTAGTAGAGTTAAAAAAAAGCACATCAATTTATTCCAATTATCTTATTCTAACCTTATCTTATTAAATTTTATTTATATATTTTTACGAGATTTACGTAAATATGTGAATTTATCTTCACTAAAACATAATAATAGCGATATAACCGGAATAGGATATCTGAAGATCCCGTCTTTTGTCTTATTATCTTGCATTTTCAGCCGCCAAAAGCGATTTAGTGTTCCACCGCATAGGGTTACTGCACTTGTCAGATGCAATGATTTTAATAATTTGCCACTTTTCAAATTCATACACTGCCACGTTTGCCTGACTGTCCCACATGAGTAGGACCACTTACACGTACTTTCTCTTTTTTAAAAAAAAAAATTTACCACCTCACCGCAACTCCCCCAAAGGTAATTTCACTTTCAGTACGGGTCTCTGTCTCTGTGTGTCCTCTGTCTTTGCTCATCTGACACGAATTCATTTCATATGTATTCAATAATATTCTAGCCCATACAATGAAAATTTTATAAAGTAAGATTAAATCAATTTCTAAGAAAATGGAATGTTGAAGAACTCCAGTAAGTGAAATTCTTGTTACTAGGAGTATTCCTAAAATTTGTTTGATCACTATGTTCGCCTATGTGCTGTAATAGAAAGTTCGCCTATGTTCTTGTTGCTAATATAGTGAATCTTCTCAAAATTAAACAGAAAAATTGTGTTATAAATACGAGTACATGATGAATGAGAACTGCAAAATAAAAATGGATACCAACACACAGAATTTGAGAAGTAGAGTTACGTGAATATGTAAACAAAATTTAATAGAATCCAAACAAAAGATCTGATTCGGCAATTTTCCTTTACTTTCCTCTCTGTATATTCGACAGAGCGAGCAGGACAAGCGTAGGACAGTGAAGTTTTATCAACGTCAGTGTCAGATATCTTTATGACAGGAAAAGAACTTAAAAGAGGGGAGAAAGTAGCCCAGAAGGGGATTGAAGGTCGTGAATTGTGTGCAGACGGGCGGGTTCAGATTACTCGTTACTAAAAATCTGTGCCACTATTTTTTTATTGGCATTTATTTATCTGATGCTTTTCTTTCTCATTTGTTAGATAGTTCTCAACAAAAACCAAAATGATACTCCTATTGACGCATAATTTTGGGGTGTTTACGCTGGATTGACACTAGTGAAAAATTTGGGCCATCGGTGAATTGAGCTTGAAGTTAATTCTACAGCGGTTGCTGGTCTCCTTTCTTCTTCCGATCAGCGATCTAGTCATTTTAATTTCATTGTGTGGAGTATTCATGAGTTGTTCATCAGGAACTGGACTGTTGTTCATCGCCATGTGTTTTGCGAGAGCAACCGATGCGTCGACTGGCTAGTAACCTACGCTAGTCACTTTACTGTAGGCGTTACCTACTTTCCTATCTCATTTATTGGATATCACCTTATCCTATTAGAAGATTTGTCGAGAATCTATTTCTCAAAATCAGTTGTGTAATTGTTTTATTCGTTTTCTTTATAAAAAAAAAAAACAGAATGATACAAGCTTTTAGGAACAGGGAACTATTTCCCTGTCGGACTAAGTGATTTCTGTTTTCCTTTTTTTTTTTATGGTCTTTAATCTTATATTTCCCTGTCCGACAAAACTCCAAGCGACCGGGTTTCGATGCTGTCACCGTACGATGCTTCAGCGAATGCCTCCGACAACGATCTGGTCAGCCTTCATTCGTCGTGTAACTGAGGGCCCTGTGCCTGTGATTCTCGTTGTCAAATGCTTGAATTAGCCAAATAAAAAATAAAAAATGAAAAATAACGAAAGCTTTCTTAGTAATTAATATTTTAAGAAATAATTTATAGTCTTGAACTCAAACTATCCCGTTTAGACCCTGTGAATGATTTTACTAATATACAATCGTTTAGGAGAAATTGGACAAGCAATTCAAGGGATTTTTTAAATATAATTTATGCTAATCTTTAGGATAAATTATTTTCAATATATTAAACTATAAATAAAATGTTAAATATGTTTTAATTTCTACTTTGTAACATTATTTAATATTTATACAAGAACAAATGGAGCATCCAAAGTTGTAACAACTATAAAAGCATCAAATTATTTAATCACACCATGAAATTACGGGAGAAGGAGATTGAGAATAGAATGAGAAATAATATTTCTATCTTGGAAAAACTAATTTAATTTTATGCCAGGAACCACGACATAGGCGTTACATCTCCTTAAGAAATTAATGAAGTACTACAAAGAAAGATAGCGAAACTTACATATAGTTTTTATTAATTTAAAGAAAGAATACGATAGGGTATCAAGAGATATTACGTGGAAGTATTTAGAAGTCAAGTGGATTCCTATGACTTATATACAATTTATTAGGAATATGTATGAAAGGTAAAAATTAAAGTAAGGACGATAGGCGAAGATACAAAATATTTTTCTATAGATATTGCGCTATATCAAGCTCCTCTTTGACCCCCTTTTTGTTTACAACAGTGATTGATGAATTTATCAAGAATACCCAAGGGGACGTGCCTTAGTATATGTTGTTTGTTGACGACATTATTTTAGTAGTTGTGACAAAAGAAAGAGGTCAATGTTAAACTTGAACTTTAGAGGGATACATTAGAGTCAAAGGGTTTTAGACTGAGTAGAATTAAACTGAGTACGTGAAATGTAACTTTTCATGATATAAAGTGGTTATCGATGTGGAGGTAAAGATTAGTCTAAAAGTGATACCACAAAGGGGGTGTTTTAAATATCGTAGTTCTATCGTCCACAACAACGAAGAGATTGATGAAGACATAATTTGCCAAATCAAATTTGGGTGGCTTTAATAGAGAAATGTATCATGAGTTTTGTATGACTAGAATGTACTACTCAAGCTTCTTAAAAGTAAATTCTATCATTTAGCCATTAGACCAGTCATGCTCTATGGAGCAGAGTGCTGACTTATCAAATAAGTGTGTAATCATAAGCTAATAGTGACAGAGATGACGATATTCCGTTAGATATGCAATCTTATCAAAAGAGATAAGGTCATTAATGTAATGACAAGAAACAGATTAACTGTAGCTAATATTATTGACAAATTAAGAGAGATAAGGTTTAGGTAGTTTAGACATATTAAGAGAAGACACTCAGACACTCTAGTAAAAAGATGTAAGAAAATCATACTTAGAAACTATAAAAGGGAAAAAAAGAAGAAGGAAAGTTTAAGAAGAATTTGGGGAGGTAATCAAGAATGATATTGCAATTTTGAAATTTACAGAAGATGTAACCCACAAGAGAAAACATTGACGTACTAAGATTCAGATAAAGGATTTCTCATAAAAAAATTCTTGCATTTCTTTTTATAGTTAGCTAAACTTTCAAATAAATAATACTTATCTCTTAGGGATTTAGCCTGAGCCTTTTTTTTTTCAACCTAGCTTGATTCAGTAGTGTTGTTACTATTATTATTGCTATTGTTTCTCTCTCATTCTTCACGTGGGTCAATTAGAAACAATTTCTCTATTAGTTAGGAGTAACGGTGGATATTATTGGCCTCCTTATAACTCACCTATCAACAAAATTTCTAATCAGTGTTGTTGACGTTGTTTAACATTACACGTAAATATATATATTTGTAATAATATAATATTGATAACTTGTTATTTTGAATTCAATATTTGCAATATATTAAGAACAATCAAAATGCATATTAAATAAAATATTTAAATATCTAAAAATAAAAATTAATAATCTTTAAAAACTAAAAATTAAAAAACCATAGAAAAAAGTTCAACTATCGTCAACTTTTATTAGATTTCTCAAAATATATTTTTAATACAATTGAAAAATTTGATTAAAAAATTACATTTAGTCATTAACAACAGTATTAATTAATATTGTTAATAAGTGATGATGAAAGATATTATAAAATAAAGACAAAAATATGTTTAAAAGAGTATTAGAAAGAATGATATTTAAAATAACTATTTATTAAGAAAACTGAGCTTTTATAAACAAAAAAAAAAACAAAAAATTGCATAATAATTTATTTATTTATATTTAATTTGAAACAAAGAAAAATTTTCATAAATAAATAAATAAATAAAATTTTGATTTTTAGACAAAAAAAAAGAAAAACAAATGTTTGACTCCGTCTTACATAACTGGTAGTTTCAAAGAATTTTAACGAACAGAGAGATGATGTGCTCCTGGTTCTAAGACGTGTTGGTGGTTGGGCGACAGGCTATCCAAACACGATACAGTTACACACAGTAATACTCTTAATCAGGGTTTTATAACCCAGATCAGTCATCGAATCGGAGGTCTTATTAATTATCAGTGTGATCAATTCAACCTGTTCAACCACCGGTCAAACCGATGTGACGTCATAATTATATTTAATTATATATAATATTAATAATATTAAAAAATACAAAATATACCAAAAAAATAAAAAAAATAAAAAATTTATTGAACCAGTGATTGGACCGGTCAATTAACCAGTTTTGACCGATTTTCACTGGTTCAATTGAGAATCAATTTTTAGGAGTGAATCGAACCGAATAATTAACCGGTCATCGATCAAATTGATCGGACCAACTGATCTAGTTCAATTTTCAAAACAGAGCTCTTAATAACATGTCTTTGTTAATAGTTTTGATTTTAGTACACTCATTTATCCGTATTTTATTACAAAACATGGCTCTGGTAACAAACGCAACACAACGTCCTTCCTTTTGTTTCAGATAATCTATGTAAGTCATCTATTACCTATTATATGTACAGTTGCACTTACCCGCACTTACCGTATTGGCACAAATAACAAAATAAATGCGCACATGCCGCAAGTTTTATGTTATGTCTTAGGGCATTTGGTTCAACTTGTATTAGTAGAGTTTTTATCAGTAAAATTTTTGTCAATAAAATTTTCGTTAGAAGAGCTTTTTTTAAAAGTCAGTTGATTCTTTGACTGTCAATTAAAAAAATAACTTTTTAAAAAGAGCTTCATACAATGACTATTTGGCAACATAAAAATAAAAAACATTTTTATTAATTTTAATTATATTTTATTTTATAATAAAATTAGTTATGCTAAATAATTTTTAAAGTATATTAAACAATATGCAAAGTACCATATTGAAGGAAAATTTAAATAATTATATTGTAGGAAATAATCAATTTTAATTTTATATTTTGATTAAAAATTGTTTCATTATTATTGATCAAAATTTTGGAATTAAAACTTCAAACCCTAAGTCCTAAAATCACCTGACATCTGATTTATGAATAATTTTATAAACCCA
>JANITX010000211.1:13140829-13160134 GCA_027564395.1 Erythroxylum ulei
GTAAGTATTGAACTTTTAACTTGTTTTAAGTATTTTCTTTAACTACTTTCTTGTCATTTATATAAATTATTGATGTTGTTTTTTTTCATCTTGTCAAAGTCACAAAGTTACTGCTCAATTTCGAAGGAAGAGCTTTCCTTTCAATAATGAAATGACTAGGATTTATGGAGAAGATCATGCAACTAGAAATGATGCACAAATTGCTGCGGATATTCTTGAAGAAATGGAAAGGCAAGAAGGTGCAGGTAGGATAAATAAGGCGGTGAAGATCAATATAAGCATGGTTTGCTTGACATAAATGAGTCCTTTACCCAACCTTAAGTATTAAATCTTAAAAGACAAGCTGAAAATATTTCAGCAAGGAGGAGAAAAAGGAGAAATGATATGGTAGAAGCAAGTCGTACAGATTCACTTATTATTACTGCCAAGATGTTGGGTGATATTATGAATCAAACTAGAGACGAATTATGTAAGAGCATTGGGATTGAAACATATATTCAACAAATAGTTGAACAATTAGATAGCACATTGGGTGAGATAGAGGGGCTCACAGATGATGAAAGAGTGCTTTAGGCAAAATTCCTGATCATCCTACACAAATGCTTATGTTTTTCACTCTTCCGCCTTATAGAAGATTTGGGAGGGTGAGGAAGTTTCTTGCCACACATTGAAAATTATGTTGAAGTTTAAATATTTTGTCTAGTTATTTAAAATAGGGCTGAAACTTATTTTTTGTTCAACTAAATAATTTTTTAGTAATTTAAAATCCTATGTTATATTTATTTTTAATATTGTTACATTGTTATTTTATATTGCAATTGTGACCATATAATGATTGCTATCTTGAGTTAAACCAGGGAAAATTAACCACTACAAAATGTTGGAAAGTGGTATGATAAAAAGAAAATTAATAATCATAATAGTAATAATAACAACAACAACAACAATAAGAAGAAGAATAATACTAATAATAATAGTAGTAGTAGTAATCGTATTAGTAGTAGTCGTCGTCGTCGTCGTCGTCGTCGTCGTCGTAGTAGTAGTAGTAGTAGTAGTAGTAGTAGTAGTAGTAGTAGTAGTAGTAATAGTAGTAGTCGTAGTCGTAGTCGTAGTAGTAGTAGTAGTAGTAGTAGTAATAATAATAATAAGAAAATTAACAACAACAACAATAATAACAACAACAACAATAATGATAATGATAATAAGATAAGGATAAAGATAAGGATATTTTGGTTTTTTATTAGTTATTTCTTTTTCAGTTCAAGTTTATATTTTCAAATCAAACATTGGCATAGAAATTCTTTAACAGTAAACTAAACAAAGTAATATCCATTCTATTTTATTCTTCATTTATTCTATTCCTAAGAATAATTATTCTATTCCTTATCTATTTCAGTTGTTAAACCAAACAGTCTGTTAGATGATCTACCTCTCCCTAATACGGATGATATATGTTATGGCACTTATTCAAGGATAAGATCTGTTAGAAAAATTAGATAAGTGGTACAACAAATCTCATCTTTTAAATATCTTAACATTAATTTTCAGATATTTCACATATAAATAATAATCACAACTAATATGGAAAAAGATAATCATCATATAAATATAAAATTAAGAATAATACAAAGTATTTAAAATATTACAATTTCATCATATAATAAATAATAATTACATCAAAATATCAAATGAAAAGAATAATAAATATCCTTAACTCTCTAACTATTATAATTTACAACAAGAGTTTGTAATGAGGAAACAACCAAGTAAAAGTGAAACCTAAAAAAATATATTTAAAATTACATTGCATATATAGAACTTAACATATACATCAAATACAAGTAAAATTAAAAGAATAAGAGAAACAAAAACCTAAAACTTCATTCAATTGTTTACAAAGGGGAATTCGTTATAACTGTACTGATGCCAATTATCATTCGGTACAAATTTCTCATCATTAAGAGGAGTCTCATCTTCATCATTATTCAAATTCATTGCACCAAATGACATGTCAATACTTTTCCATCCAAGATTATCTTCCAAGCCACTCACATCTACCAAATTTGGCTCCTAAAAGACTTAATCCGCTTAAAGATCGATATTATCAATGCAAATTGGATTTACTGAATTATTTGTTATATTAAGAGTCCTAGTAAACAATAAAATTTAATTATTAAAAATTATATCTAAAGTAATAATGATAATAACATACCTTTCTCGGCTTTAAATTGTAACGAATGAAGACCAAGTCATTCATTCTCTTATACTCCAATCTATTCCTTTTCTTGGAATGGATGAATTAAAATGTGTGCCAATTACTTTCACAACTTGTTTTACTTACACATTGATTTAGAATTAGAATTGTAAACTTTTGCAATTCTAGAACACCAGTTCCAAATTGGTCTCACAAAGAAACTGTAAGTTGTAAGACAATAAAAGTAGCATTATAAACAAAATAAAGAGATAAATAATTTGTAACAAGTAATAAAAGTGAAAAAATATATACCAAGATTAAGTGATTAAGTTTTTCTCTTTGTCGAATAACAATTGACATTCAAAAATTTCCAAAGGACTACTTATAATGCTCCATTTGTGAGCTAAGGAGATATTGCATCATCTTATGGGCACACAACTATTGTAATAGTTAATAGCATTCCCCTATTAACTTCAGCTTTCTTTGTAAAACCAGGTCTGAAATAGATAATAGGATTAAAAAATGCCCCAACTGTAAAAAACAGAGAGTAAAGTTGCTTTTCTATCTATTATTGATGACTATAAGATAAGATGAGTACAAAAAAGGTCTATTTTCAGATTAGCTTTGATTACTTTCTTTGCTCTCTCCATGGAATCAAAAAAATAATCCATCGTTGCATTTTCATCACTATCAGCCAAATGAAGTACCCTCACTAAAGGCTCACAAACTCGGATGACAAATTGGCATTAGGACCAAAATTCAATATCTTTAAGTATAATTCTAGAAACTTCCAATCCAACATTAGACCTAGAATGCTGAGATACAACTCACTTATTACTTGGAAACTTCTATCTCAACTTTTTCTTCATTATAACAAAATACTAAAGTGATAAAAAAAATCGTTGCAAATCTTGTAACAGTATGATGACACAAATTCCTACCATTGATAAAATCCTTTCTCATTAAATTCAAGACTTATGCATGATTATAGATGAACTTGGTCACCTTTTTGACTTTCTGCACGGTCTCATTAATAATAGGAAAATACCTAGCATCATTTATATTTTCCAGCATTAAATCAATGCAATTTGTAACATAAAGAATCTAAAAGAAAGAATTATACTTGTTTTATAACCTTCTTCCTACCGCTTTATAAGTATAATCATTCTCAGTAATAAACTAAACAGTATTTTCTGATCCTACTTTATTCACAACTTCGTCGAATATTTCAAATAAAGTATCAATATTCCTAAGAAGACATCAATAAACTTCAAAATCATTAAGTCCTTTATAGAATAAACCAACAAATTAATAATAGGTTCATGTCTCCTTTTTGTCCAACCATCACACATAATTGAACACCCACAAGAAGCCTAATCTATTCTTCTTTCTTTCAAATAACTTTTAATTTTATAAACTAAGTAACTCAAAAGTTTACCTTTGTAATCATCAGTAGAAGGAGCTTTGTATCCTAGACTGTAAGAGGCTATAACATCCACCATAGGCTGATAATAGTAAAATTGGGAAGCATTGAATACTATATTTGTATCATACTACCATTTAGCCATTGCCATATATACATTGTGAGTGACTTCTCTTGATTGCATAATACTATGAATTGAAGGTTGAGCTCTAGGAGTTATTCGTGGGGCAAAAAAATTCGACATCTACCTTTTTCTTTTCCTAACATCAGGTCTAGATTTAATATTCATTTCTTGCTGGGAAGAAACACTACCATTACCACTATCACTACCACTACCACCTTCAACATTTCCACTGTCATCATGAAAACCAACAAACAAACTTCCACTACCAATTTCATAATTTAATCTTTCCCTTCTATCTTTCTCACGTTAATATTCTTCAAGCAAAGTTTTCATTTGTCAATTCATATTATGACTTACTTTTTTATAGGGTTCCACATCTCCTTTAACCTCAGCTAAATGCTTCTTTTAATCGAGTGATTCCTCTATCTTTCAAATGCTTGTTACAAAACAAGGCAAATAGTATATTTCTTCATACTAGCGATCAATGCATCATGAGCCTAAGCTAGATCATTGTATCTTTTTGAAGTGGTTAAATGATCAGGAGTACTTAAACTTCCTTCCATTTATCTGTAAAAATAAATGAAGACATATATCAAAATAAAGAACACATAATTTCATTATCAACTACTATTACAAAATATGTATTGTTTAACTCAAAAGTCTAAACTGACATAATTACACAGTACACATGTCCATCTTATATAATATAACTCATTTTGAATAATTACATCATACATAATTCAATTTTATCCAACATAATTCACCAATAAGTCAAAAACCAATAATTCAAGTATTCAACACACAAAATTACACAATACGTATGTCTATTTTATATAATATAACTAATTTTATATGATTACATCATACACAATTCAATTTCATCCAACACAATTTACTAATAAGTCAAAAACCAACAATTCTAGTATTTAACATACACAATTACACAATATGCATGTCCATCCTATATAATATAACTCATTTTGTATGATTACATTATACACAATTCAATTTCATCTAACATAATTGACCGTAAGTTAAAAACTAACAATTCAAATATTCAACATACATAATAACACAATACACTTAATAGTCATTAACTTGAATATGTTTGAAGACAAATATAAAAAATTACATGCATGAAGTGAATTGAACTTAATAAATAAAGAAATTATTACTTCATTATGTATGACTTAAATATGACATTAGTTTATATAGATGATATTTTGATATTTTTATCTTCGATGAAACAACATATTTAACATATTAAGGCATTCATTTACATTGTCAAAAACAATGGTCTAATAGTATCAAAAACCAAAATTTAACCTTTTTCCACAAAAGAATTAGATTTTAGGACACTATATTCAATAAGTTATATTAACAATTATGAAAAGAACTTTCAAATTCAAGAGCAAATTTCTTATTCAATTTATCGACATAAAATGATTTGTAAACTATTATATGATATGTTAGGACATTGACCTTAAGGTGTGATTTTGATGTATATTGGTATAAGTAAGATTCACCTTTTAATTTGATTCAATTGTAGCAATGTAAATTGAATGAAGTTTGCGCAGTATAGTCTAAATATATTACATTAGGATATTGACTAACTTCTTCTAGTGAAAGTGAATCGATATAATATTTACAAGAAATAAATTATTTTTCATCTCTAATTGCAGATCCAAGAACTAATTTGATTAATTACTAATTTGATTAATTATGTTTGCTTGTTCTTTATTAGTTTAATCACATTAATTGATTAACATCAGCATATGAAGAAAATTTTTGCAATTTATTTTATTAGATTAAGAAATTACTTACATTATAGTTGGATTTAACCATCATAAAATATTTATAACTTTCAAATTCAAACTCAAAATTTTCAAATCTTAACTCCAACAATTCCAGCAATTCTAATATAACCTTTCAGAATTCCAACAATTTTCAAATTTTAAACAATTCACAAATTCAATATTACATAACACAACCAAAACACCATTTAAGCGCAATTTGAGAGTAGAAAAAAGCAATTGAAAACACACCTAAAAATTCACAATTCTAACTTGGTTTGGTGGGTAGGGTTGAGTCAAAAACCAGATCTGAAAAAATTAATAATAATAATAATAATAATAATAATAATAATAATAATAACATAATTCAAAATTGTAAAATAAATATTGGAACAATTATCAAATAATCAATGAATTACATCTACTATATACTATAGGGGTATTTTCGTCATTAACACTATTTTCTGTTTTGTCTTCGGCAACCAAACATATTTTTGTACTCAAGACGAAGACAATTATCTCTGTTCTGTCCACCACAGCCAAACATCTCACTGTCTTCAATTCTTGTTCTGTTCCGTCTTACCCCGTCTCTATCTGTTAAAGACGCTAACCAAACACAACATCTGTCTTCATCAGCCCTTCAAGAGTGGCTCTCTCCTGTGAGAAGTCTCTTCCTTTCTTTCCTTTCTCAAATCCTTAGACATTAATCAGAGGGCATTAATGAGATCCTTCCAAACATCGTGCAACACCCATATGGCAAAGCTCATATCCTTTCATTTATACTACAAAAGTCAAATACAATGCTACACCGTATGATAATATTGCATGACGTATCGTACTACTGGTACTTGACATAGATATATATAATCTGGATTTACCAAAAAAAAAACTAAAAATAAATGGCGCCCTTCAGTTAACGAATGAATTATATATGAAGGAAGAGTTTCACTTGCTATTCTCCTAGCCCGAAATTGCTTTCTGAGGAAAGCATAAAAGGACAACCAAGCACTGAGGCATCAGTGACCGAATTTCAACCCATATGTTGTCAAATATTGTAGGATAACGCATAGGTGGGGACCAATGACCAAAAGAATGTTTCATCAAAGAGGGTCAAGTTCCATGTCAACCCCACCAGAGTAGGGATGACTAATTTTGTGGACGAGACATAAGCCCACTAGTCAAATTGTTTAATTTAACTTGGAAATGTATTATATTATCATCATTGCTGAAACCAAAGTCCTTTATGGTTGAATTTGAGTGGTACAATTTTCAATACCATGTATTCAAACAAGTCAATGAAAAGAAATATTGGTCTTGATTTGGTTCTGTATCAAAAAATATATATTTTCTAAAAGCATGGGTCTAAACTTGAGCTTAATGATGAAGTGTTAGAGAAAGGTTGGTGAGGATAACAAGTACATAGACAAGTTAAGGAAGGGAATGTTTTCACAATCAATTGTTAATTAGAACGAGAGCTATCACATCCTGAGAGCTGCTTAAATTAATCCTTTGGTTTTGTTGTTATCAATAGACAACTTTTTAAGCCACTAGCAGATCTTACTAGAATAAGAAACTATAGATCAATTATCTATTTTAATGTTCTTATTGAATTTTTTTAATTCTTAATTTGAGTTTTACATCCATGCCCTTCATTGTCTTTCATGAGTAGTCAACTTTTAAAAGTTCGGGAAATTGTCTTTTGGCTATTATACAGATTTAGGGTAACGCATGATCACGAAGTGGAACCTTAGCTGGTATATTAGGGTGGTTAGAGCGGCAATATAGTAATATTTTTTTGGTTAGACTTATTTAACATTAAAAAAAAAGGAAAGAGAAAAAAGAAAGAAGAAGATGGCAATAATAATGATAACAGAAAGCATGTAAAGAGAAGATTAGAGAATTCATGTATAAACAGAAGAATATATGGTACATAATTTTCTTATCCCTGTCTCCTTCTGTCTTACCATAAATTGCCAGTTGTTAAGGTTTTACATAGGTCTTCCCTTAATTACGTATTTTATGGTTTCTCAGCATTAAAGAAAAAGTATATATGTTTCACTTTAGCCTCTTATAAGGATTGCAAGCACCAAATCTCGCTTCATTGACTGCTTGCAACCAGTATTTTTCTGCTAGCTCTAAACTATTGATGAAAATTATGTTTTCCGTCATCGAATGTGAAATAATCCCCGTTAGCAAAGTCAGACTGAAAGGTTGTCCTAATTTAAACATTTGTTACATTATTAAATTTATTATTTAAAATGTAAAAATTTCAAAAGTAAATCAAGTCGAATTTCATAAATTTTGAGATTGGCCTATTCTTATATAGGATAGATTTTAATGATGACATAGTTCAACTTGTATTTTAGGGTTCTGTTTATCTTGGCCTTAAGTTTTATAAGTAATACGAGATCATAATATTTTATCTCATGGATGATCCTTCGTTTTCTTTAACACATTAGTTTCTAAGTTCTTAATTAAAACACCTGTCACTTTTTGTTCGATTAACATGCCTATCGTTTTCAGTCATTATCATACCTCGCAAAATTTCTTCACCTCTGCAGAGTAAGGGAGGAGAAAAGAAATATCTATATACGGACTCAGTCATACATAACATGATTGTGTTTTTATGAACAACAACATGAATCGACTTAAATCTGAAACCCCAATTGGTTAAAATCCCTAGTCATAGGCTCTCAATTAGGTCCATCCAAATTTGCACTCTCAGATTTTCCCTTCCCTTAGTCAATCCCTCAAATTATGCCGGTTGAGTACCACTCTTGCATTTACACATCACACATGGTTTAGAATTTGTTGACTTATAGTATACCAAAACCTACAAAGCTCACGCATTGGATGACTTCTACGAGAATATATCAAACAGAAACAACATCAATTATCAAAGTCAATTTTTTTTTTATTGTATTGTACGTACCTCTCAATTAAAGTAAGTACATCATTTAGAGATATTTGTAGACGAAAGTAAACCAACCCATTATGACATACACGTGTATGATTTAATGTTAAAGGTTTGTGGTTGACTTGAAGAGGGCAAAAATTAACGGAAGGAAAAATATTGATGAGTATTGAGAGTCTAACGAGAGGAGCGCGTGGTACGATTTGATAGAAACACACACAAAGGAAGCACTTTCGTGTTTATATATATAATATATCAAAGTTTCTTTTCTCTGTAGCAGTGTGTGACACACACCGTCAAATGGTACCCCACATACGCTTGCTTGTACTTCATTGAACTTGCGGGTATGGTTAGTATACTTATTCATCCCGATCTATTCGGTGCTTTGTCCCCTGTCTATCACCTCTAGCTCTTACACATATGCACACACATGGAGGTCACTACCTCGTGTCCAGATCTGAGTAAGGTTGTCGAGTTTGTCAGCTTTCACACTAACTAGGCTGAGAGCATTATGACATCATTTTGATGAAACAATGATTGTGACATAAAATTCGGAATTTGGGAATTGGGGTCCGATCACTAATCTCCCAATTTGGTTGTCTTAGTCGGCTTTTTCTGCTTTAATTCTCATTTTATAGCTTATATATATAAATGATATATATATATATATATATTGTTTCATCAAAAAATATATATATATATAACTTAGTAAGCTTTTTCTGCTCTAATTTCTCATTTTATATATATATATATAACTTAGTAAGCTTTTTCTGCTCTAATTTCTCATTTTATAGCTTAGGTATATATATATCTTGATGATTATATAACGTCAGTGGAATGTGAATATATTTATTTTGACTATTTACGATTGTTTTTCGGATATCACATTGTTGATAATAGTTCAAATTCTGATATGTAAGGAGAAATTGATTTTCTCTACATTATAAAGAATCTTGAAATCAATAATTTTTACATACTTGAATTTGATGAAGAAGACATGATACCTTATCTGCATAGAAAATAAATTTAGTTTATCTCTTCTTTTCCCTTTCTTTTCTCTATACGCTCTATCAGATGGATGTTTTAAGTTGTTCTTAAAAACATATATAAGAGGGCATAGAGATGATTAATTTTATGTGTGCTTTTCTTGTAATTTGATACGTCAATCAAGTATCAATATATCATTAATTAACATATGAGATTTGTCTATATTAATAATTTCACTAATAATATTATATTAAATAGTTACATCTGAATGGGAAGTGACTAGCCTCTATCTTTAAGTTTTAGGCCATTTGAAAAATTTTCTTATGGCAACTTCCAAGAGTCTCCCACTTGGTCTAAAATTGGATGAGACTAATGCATAAGTATGATGCATTTACAATTAAGTGTCAAAACTCATCCTAAAAAATATTATAATTATCTAAATATGATAAAACACTAAATGTGGATATGGCGGTTGTATATTTATTACATAGCATACTCCATTCCATATACTACAAACACTAGTGTTTTACCATACTAGACCTATAAATGACACATAAATTTTATCATGGTCTATAGTAACGTTTCTAGTAAATTCAAATTATGACATGTCATAATACAATTATATGCACATTATAACTAGAAACAATAAATGGTGTGTATCCGAAATATATCAATGAGATCAAAATGTCAACTTCGTTAGATACATCACTCAAAAGGAAAACCAAGTCCCATTATTTGTACATGTTCTTTAAATGTCTTTGGTTGTAAACCTTTAGTCAACGGATCTGCTATCATGAGATCTGTTCTAATATGTTCAATAGACACTATTTGTTTCTGAACCTCCTCCTTAACGACAAAATACTTTAGCTCTATATGTTTGGCACCTCTTGAGTATTTGTCATTTTTGGAGAACACTTCTATAAAATTATCACAATAAATTTTCAGCGGCTTCGTAATAGTGTTGACAACCCCAAGTCTTAAAATAAAGTTCTGCAACCATAATGCATGTATTGTGGCTTCAAAACATGGCATAAATTCTACTTCTATGGTGGGTGGATGAGGCAATGATATATCGTTTAGCACTTTTCCATAATATTGCTCCTTCGGCAAGAAAGAACAAATAACCATAAGTTGACTTTTTGTTGTCAATGCATCCAACACAATCTGAATCTGAGTGTCCAATCACTTCCAAATGATTAAATCTTTTATACATGAGCATGTAATTCTTTGTTCCTTGAAGATATCTTAAAACTTTCTTTGTAGCTTTCCGATGTTCAATTCCAGGCTTACTTTGATACCTACCTAGCATTCCAACTGCAAAACTAATATCTATTCTTGTACAAGTTTGTGCATACATTAGACTTCTTGCAACAGAAGCATAAGGAATTGATTCCATTTGCTTTTGCTCTATATCATTTTGCGAACATTGCATAAGATTAAATTTATCTCCTTTTGAAACCGAAACAGTTCCAGAAGAACATTTTTGCATATTAAACCTCTCAAGAATTCTTTCAGTATAGGCTTTTTGAGGCAATCACAACAGTCCTTATGATCTATCACGAAATATTTCAATTCCTATCACATAGGATGCCTCTCCCATATCTTTCATTTCAAAATTTTTTGAGAGAAAATCTTTTGTCTCACGCATCATACCTAAATCATTAGTCGCAAGCAAGACATCATCAACATATAGGACTAAAAATAAAATTGTGCTCCCATTGATCTTTTGGTATATACAACGATCAACAATATTTTCTTTGAAACCGAAAGGGGTGATGGTATAATTAAACTCAATATACCATTGCCTAGAAGCCTATTTAAGTCCATATATTGATTTCTTAAGTTTACACAACATATGACCTTTTCTTTCAATTGAAAAACTTCGATTAATCCATATAAACTTCCTCTTTAAGATTTCCATTCAAAAAGGTTATTTTCACATCCATTTGGTGTAACTCTAAATTAAAATAAGCTACTAGTGCCATAATAATATGCAATGAGTCTTTCTTTGAGACAAGTGAAAAAGTCTCTTTATAATCAATGTCATCCTTTTGAGTATATCCTTTAGTAACAAGTCTAGCCTTATATCGTTCAATGTTGCCATTCGAGTCAAGTTTGGACTTGAAAACCCATTTACACCTAACTCGTTTGGAACCTTATGGCAATTCAATGATATCCTAGACTTTGTTATCATTCATGGATTTTAACTCTTCCTTTATGACATCAATCCACTTTTCTAACTCAGCACATTCTATGGCTTGTGAAAATGAATCCAGATCTTTATTAATGCCAATATCAAAATATGATTCTTATAAATAAACTTCATAGTCACTTGAAATAGCTAATTTCCTTGTTCTTTGAGATCTTATCAAAGGTATTTCTTGTGACTCATTTGCTTCAGATCTATATGAGTTAGTTTCTTTAAGGGATATTTCATCATTCAAATATTGTTCATTGTTGTCAATACATTCTTCAACAATTGGAACAACAATGGACGAAGGAACACTTACAGATAAAGGAACATTCATATTTACTTCCTTTATATCCACAGTTCGTTGTTCCTCACTCCTACTAACTTCACCATTTTTAATAAATTTTGCAATACTAGTTTCCATTATTCTTGGACTATGGTTTGGACAATAAAATATATACCCTTTATATTTCTAGATACCCAATAAAGTAACCACAAATAGTTTGAGAATCTAACTTTCTTTCATATGGATTATAAACTCTTGCTTCTGTTGGGCAACCCCAAATATGTAGGTGACTTAAATTAGGTTTCCTATTTAACCATAACTCAAAAGGAGTTTTGGGAATTGCCTTACTAGGAAACCTGTTTAACAGGTACATGGTTGTTTATAGCATATACATCCACAACAATTTAGGTAATGATGAGTTACTCATCATGCTCCTAACCATATCCATCAACTTTTTCTTATGCCTTTCCGCCATACCAATTTGTTGATGTGTGAATGGCATAGTGTATTATGCACATATGTCATGTCTTTCAAGAATTTTAGAAAATGGACCTAGGCATTGTCCTGTTTCATCATATTTTCCATACTATTCATAATCTCTATCAGATCTTATGATGTTCACTTTCTTGTCTAATTGCATTTCAACTCATTAATGTATACTTCTAAAGCATTCATTGCTTGAGAATTTTCTTTAAACAAATAGACATATCCATTATATGAAAAATCATCAATCACTATAAGAAAATCATAAATTATCAACGAAAAATTACTCACGAAACAAATACCATAGCTAATTAGAGATGAAAAATCAATATCTGTTGGTAACACTGTCGTGAAAAATGCCATTTTGCGATGAACAAAATTTCTGTAGGTAATGGTGGAGGGAAAATATCCTGGAAAATTTTTCGATGGAATATAGCGACAAAAAAGTCATACTTGTCGATAAATTAGGCAGGAATGCTTGCCGCAATAAACTAGCATTAGGAATTTACCGACAAATCTATATTTCGTCAGTGAATTTCTGATGGTGTAACTGCTCCCTCGATAAATTTACGCAGAAATGCTTGGTTCAATAATCAAGCATTGGGGTTTATCGACGGTAATATATTATGTCGATGATGTTCCAATAGTCAGGGCACTCCGTTGTTAGCTTCAGCTTAATAGTTTTAAATAAATCAAAAATTATGTCATTTGGTTTAATACCAAACAAAGTCATTTTCATTCAGGGTTAAACCCATCCCAAACCTTCCCCCCTGATTTTCTCCTATGTGTTTTCTTCGTCGCTCATCTTCGTTGCTTATCCTTTTCTCCTCACTGTCGCTCCCCCATCGCGTATAATCGTCATCGTCTTCCTTTAATCGTCGGTTGAGATAACATTTTATTCTTTGATTGTTTTTTTTACGACGTCGTTGAGTTTTGTTTGTTACTGTGTTTTGTGTACTACTTTAATTGTCATTGTCTTCTTTTCTTTGTTTTGGTTATCTTCTTTAATTGTCAGCTCACTCTAGCTCCATCATCTTCTTCCTTCACGTGCGTCAGTGACTTCTTCTGAGTGTCAGTTGAGATAAGTGGGTTTTGTTATTTACTAGGTTTTTGTATACTTGGTTTAATTTGGGTATTTGTTTGTGGTTTGAACCTCCCATTTGAAATTGCTGCATTTTTAATGTAAATGGCCTGCACCAACTGAAAGTTGTTTGTGGTATGAACTTAGGTTTGTGGCTTAAAATTTTAAGTATTGTTAATCTAAATTTAAGTATTGTTAATCTAAATTTTATGTGTTGTTAATCTAAATTATTAGCTTTAAATTTTACGTATTGTTAATCTCTATCATTAATACATTTTTCTTATTGGTTGTGTTTGGTTGTTACATTATTAAAATTATCAATGAATTAATATAGGATGAGTTTGAATTATAGTTCCAAATATCTGAATTTTGTCAATGGGTTATTTCATTGATTCTTTCTGAATTGATTAGGTTCTCTTTACTTTTCATGTGCAAATCTTTACACGCAACTTTTTTAATATACTAATAATTTTCTTTTAAACATATTAGATAAAATTTAAATGTTACAATAATTTATTAATCAAATTATTCATATTTTCATCTTTACTTATTATATTTGTTACTAGTACATAATTAATTTAGGTAAAATATCAAACTTCTAACATTTATTTTAAGTTTCAATAAAAATATCTAAACCATTCAATTAAAAATTCCAACTTTATAAAATTAAGTGATTCATTTTATGTTATTAATAATATAGTTCATATGATTTAGATTTATTAATTTTAATTAATAGCTAAAATAATAGTTAAATTATCTGCTTTATTAAAACATTGAATACTATATAAAATTTAAGAATAAATGCATTTAAATTCTATGAAATGCTAATAATAGATTAACTCATGCCAGTAATTGCGGGGTTCCCATACCAAAGCAAACAATTGATGCTTTTCCCTTTCACATCCTTAAATGTTCTTTGAAATCTCTTCTAACAGATATGATTAGAAACAGAAAAAAAGATCTTCAGTTAATAAGTAATTTTGCGATATTCAAGAATATAGACAAGATAGCTGCCAAAAATATTAGAGAGGAACTCAAAATCCATACATTTATTAATTAACTTTTGATTTTAACCCATAAATCTTAACCCATAATCCGTGATGCAACTCCTGTGAGGCTTATCGGCGAAAAATTTCACGAGCCTAGGAGTTACAACGAGAACTTGTTTTCTTGATCCCCAGATGTAAACTATGCCACGTACCATAGTTTTGATATCAATTGTAGGTGATTAATTCAATTGGTTAATACTTAGGGGATGTTATGTAAAGTTTAGATGTTCTGTAAACTTTAGGGAACAAGAAGGATACTAACTATAGAATCACTGTTTGAAATTAACAGTTTTGCAAAAATGAGTAATGTTGATAGATCTTAGATGTACAGACGATTAACAGCTGATGGTTTCGTTAATCCTGAGTTTGTTGAGGGAGTTGAAACTTTTATTTGTTATGCATGTCCTCAACCTGCATATATGGATGGCGCAAAGATCAGATGTCCAAGTAAAAAGTACATAAACATTCATTTCCTTCCTATTGATAAAGTGAATGGGCATTTGTTGAGAAAATGGTTTGTCCCAAATTATTTTGAGTAGATACGACATGGGGAACCATTGATTTATAGCACCTCAACGAGTAATGAAGTACAATCGTCAGTGAACTTAAATGAGTTTGAAGGGGGGATTGGATTTAGATCAAATAAATAGATGTAAATGAAAATCCTTACATGCAAATGGTTTAGGATGTAGCCAGTTATATCTTTTAGGAAAATATAGAAAATCTTAAAAAAGAACCAAACCAACATGCAAAATAGTTTTTTGAAAAGATTGATTGCTGCAAATTGGGATGTATGTTATATTGGGGAGATGATGTGGAATTATAAGAGTGAAAATTTTGCGGTCAATCTAGGTTTAAGCCTAGAAAGCGTTATATGAAACAGAAATTAGTAACTTGGAAGCAGATGTATTATTTCCCGCTAACTCCCAGACTTCAAAGACTATATGCTTCTGATCTTACTGCATGTCATATGAGATGGCATAATGAACATGAACAGGAAGATGGAATAATGAGTCATTCATCAGATGCACTGGCATGGAAACATTTCAATGACATCTATTATGAGTTTGCAATTGAAAGTCGAAATGTTCGGTTGGGATTGTCGACGGATGGATTCCAACCTTTTGGTCAATCCGACCAACAATATTCATCATGACCAATCATAATTAACCCTTATAATTTGCCTCCATGGATGTGTATGAAATAGGCATATATATTTTTGACAGTGATTGTGCCAGGGCTTACAAATCCAAAGCATAAAATTGATGTATTCTTACAACCATTAATATTTGAATTGCAACATCTTTGGGAATATGGCGTAGAAACATATGATGTGACTCTGAAACAACATTTTTTGTTGAGAGCGGCTTTGATGTGGACCATTAGTGATTTTTCGGCATATGCCATGTTGTCTAGATGGAGCACAGCAGGGAAGTTACAGAATTTGAAGCTAATGAAGTTAATACAAGCATTAGTAAAAACTTTGGATGGAGAAAACGATGTATCTTTTAGGATTTGCCATATTGGAAAACTAATTTGATACGTCATAATCTAGATGTGATGCATATTGAAAAAAATATTTTTGACAATTTGTTTAATATCATAATGAACATTGAAGGGAAGACAAAAAACAATGCAAAATAACGAGCTGATTTGAAACTTTTTTATGGAAGGAATGAGTTAGATAAAGATTTTCACACCGGTAAATATCCGAAAGCATGTTACACTTTAGACAAAAAAAAGGAAATTTTTTGTGAATGGTTGAAAAGTCTAAAATTTTTCGATGATTATGTTTCAAACTTGGCAATGTGTGTGGATATAAGGAAGTACAAATTATTTGGGATGAAAAGTCATAATTGTCATGTGTTTATGCAAAGGCTAATTCCAATTGCATTTCAGGAGTTGCTACCAAACAAGGTTTGGAAAGTTATAACAAAATTAAGTTTATTTTTCAAAAGCTTAACATCATCCAAAGTAAAATTGGTTGAAATGAAAAAACTAGAAAGGAAAATTCCAGTAATTTTGTGCAAATTAGAAGGGATTTTTCTTCCAAGCTTCTTTGATTGTATGGAGCATCTACCTATGCATTTAGCACACAAGGCTAAACTTGGTGGTCTAGTTCAATATCGATGGATATATCCATTTGAGAGGTAATTATAGTAAATATTTAAATTGAAGTAGTAACATGTTTTAATAACATAATTGTAATAACCCTATCTGCTAATGTATATATTTGCATCACTTGAAGAAAAATGTCAAAAACAAGGCTAGAGTTGACGGTTTGATATGTAATACTTATTTAATGGAGGAAGCAAGTACATTTTGTTCACATTATTTTGAGCTGCATGTGCACACAAGAGAAAGAAAGGTTCCACGTAATGACAATGGTGGAGGAACAGGTGATGTTGATGGGTAACTTATCCATTTTCATATATCCTGGATGAACATATGGATATTCAACAAGAATAATATTAATAGAGGAAGAAATAGGGGTTGCTTATGGTTACATTTTATTAAACTGTCAAGAGGTTCAACCTTTCGTGTAGTAAGTTGAAGTTGATTTTGAAATTGATTCTTTAGGTTTTGAAATTTAGTGTTATTCACAACTGAAATACATAATAATTTTTTAGATTATACGAGAAATAGTTACGCGAGCTAATGCCCAAGAAAACACAGGATGATATCAATAAAGAAGTTGGAAGACACTTCCCTTAATGATTCAAGAGATATGTAAGTTTTCACTTGCAATTATTGAAATGATTGAATTATAAGACTAAAGTGTTCAAATGACATTATACTATTTAATATGATAATTTCTTTTATGTAGGCCTTAGAAAATCCAATAGAGAACAAGTTCATATGTGATCTTGCGAAAGGACTTTTGCGAACTATTAAATCGTTTATGATGAACTATTAAATCGTATCTGGTGTATTTCGTTAATGGATACAAGTATCATACAAAATGTCATGGTCATAGTATGGCAACAGTAAATACTAGTGTTTACATACAGGGAGAATTGATGGATTATTATGGTAAAATTATTGAGATACTTGAAATTGAGTACCTTGCATTGCTAAAAAAGCAGAGTGTGAAATTTAAGTGTGAATGGTATGATCCAACTCCTAATGTTGGTAAAAAAGTGCATAGCTGATACAATCTAGTTGAAATCAACCAGCGAAGAAGATTTAGACAATTTGAACCTTTCGTGTTAGCAATGCAAGCGATCTAGAAGAAGATTTAGACAATTTGAACCTTTCATGTTAGCAATGCAAGCAATCCAGTGTATTATGCCCCTTTTTCTAGCTTACGACGAGATAAGTCAGATTGGTTGGCCATTTGCAAAGTTAAACCTAGAGGTATTTTTTAATCATATGGAAAAGGAGAGCAGAGAATTGAAAGTGAAGCGTTTCAGGAAGATGTTTTTGAAATAAATGCATCTGTTATATATGACGATGATGAAGTTTGAACCATCCAAATAATGAATATGTTGAAATTTCATCTGGAGAGGATGAGGAGGCCGAGAGATTTGAAGAGTAGCTTGAGTTTGATTCTAATTCTTTAGAAAAAGAAGAATATGATGATTTTGATTTACAATTAAGTACTGATAGCAATTAATTTGTGCTTTTAATAGAATATTATATTCAATAAATCAATTATTAAATCAACAATATATTGTTATATATTGAATTGAAATTGTTATATTTCTGGAATATTCAATAAAATATGAATTTTAGGTTAAAATATGCCACCAAAGAGAAAACATGATATGATGCGACCAAGGTTCAGACCATAATCTGGAGCCAGTTACTGTCTAGGGGAAGCATCATATTTTACAGCTATAACTGAATCAGATGTTGTGCCTCCAGCTACTACACTTGTCGATGAGACATCACCTTCCGTACTTACTGCTACACCATCCACCACCCCTATACCGACAGAGATATCAGGGGTAAACAAAGCGAATGAAGAAGGCAGCCTCCAGCCTAGAGCTGAGGGAGTTGATGGAAGAACTTACAACAAAATTGTCAACAATTTGTAAATGAAAATACATGAAACATTATATGTTTATAATTAAGTTATAGGTTTAAATTTAAAAATGATATAAAATTAATTGTTTTAATATTAGGTTGATTCCGTCTGGATCGTGCTCAAGAAACATGGCATCTAAATTCAAGGAGAAGATTGATCTTGAGGGTTATATATAAAAGAATATCTCTCAGGCAACAACAAATTTTATTATCAGGAGTTTAAGGTAAAAAATATTTTTGTATTTTTAATTAATTTTTATACATTAATTAAATAAATAGTGTAGATTATAAGTACTTATCGTATGTTTTCCTTTTTGAGAAAGACTTTTTTTGGGATTCTAAATTTGACAAGGTCATCTATAAAGTATGGGAGAGACGAGCACGTACACGTTATCGAGACTTTGTTGCTTATATTTATAAATAAATAAGGAGTTGTTGGCAGCATTATTGGACATCACCCAAGGCAATGTCCATTTTAGAGCATATTTTACCAACAGACGTGGAGGACCGGGGGAGAGAGTCTTCCTGTACATACTGGAGAATCTATTACCCAGCACGAGCATGCAGAGAGTGTTGGACCCCGATCTTTAAGTGGAAATTTAGAAATATTAAATGAAATTCAATAAGTGTTTTTGTATATGAATTGTGTTATAGATGTTTTGTGCCTTAAGGATAATTGATGAGAAAATATTTGAGGACTTTGATATTTGAGTAAATTTGTATGGATTATGAGAGTAAAGTGAATGAGTTA
>JANITX010000211.1:13439762-13453115 GCA_027564395.1 Erythroxylum ulei
TCAAAACAATGAGTAAGGAAGTTTAATCCTCTTAATATTGCTTCTTCAAATCATTGATCATTGAATAGGTAATTACTAAATATAAAAGGAGTTTTTCTTTCATCTTAATTGTTAATAGAAAAAATTTTATTGGCATTTGATCTAAATAAAAAAGTTTATTAAATTTAGCGTAGCTACTGGAAAAAGTGGACATCCTTCTTGAATTCTCAAACACTTTATCTAGTTTTTCTCTAAGGATTCATTCCTTAGTTTGCTTGTTGTTTCAAGTGAAACATCTGATAGTGTATATGAAATTAGTAGCTCTAATTTGACTTATACATTTCAAGAAATCCTCATAGCTATACTTTATGCTTGATCACTTTTATGATCAACCTAGAATTAAAGTGTGCCAAAGAGGAATTCTTTCAAAATTTGTACTTGATTTCTTATCGATAATATAGGTGGGCTTTGGAAAACTCAAAGAATAAAATTCTAAATACCAAAATGCTAAAATGTGTTAGAATAATATTTGAATTAAAGAGATTATTTGATTTTGGTAAAAGAAAGTATAAAATATGAAAAAACAAATTGAGATAATGATAAGGTCTAATTTTTGTTATGTTTCTTGTACCTTTTCTTTTCTTGCTAGTGTGTTTATACTTCTTCCCATATGTAACTCCTTTAAGCAGTTCTCTTGTGACTCTCAAACTTCTGATTTAACTAAAGGATTCCTGGGCACAAAAGTTATATTAAGATTCCTCAATGTTTAAATCTCTTAACTGTCCACCCATTATAATAGTTAAAAGATTTTCTTTATTTGAATTTCAAATTCCTACTACTCTCCTAGGGTATACTCATTTTGTTATGAATTACCCATAATTTTTTTTTTGAATATTTGAAATTTGCTTCCTTAAGTGACTCTTGGTTTTGGCTCCCAAAGGTGTTGATCTTTCCAGAAGTAGAGTTCAAATCCTCAACTTGACCCTCGTAAAAACTCTATCAGGGATTCTTCTTCTTTAAATGTTAGCCTGATATTCTCTTATCTTTATGATTTGTTGCATTCAAAATTTGACTTCTGTAGTTGTAGCTACTACCACTTTTCTTTGTGAAAATCTATTTATTAGGTTCCTTTATAATTGGAACATTCATCAACCTATTAACAGGCACAATGAAGGTTATTGTCACCAACATTTCTAAGTCTGAACTAATTGTTTCTTCATCCTTGTTTTTGAAAATTCTTTTAGAGACAACTTTTGAATATACATTGGCTTCACTTACTCAACATATATTTTATTTGCATTATTGGATTTTAAATCTTGAACAAATTTTAGAATTCGATTTAAAAATGTGGAATGCTTAAGGTTTAGTGATTTAGTACTTAGGGCTTTTAATGGTTTTGTATTTTGAAATTGGTTCAATATTAACTTGGATAATTTGAAATTAAATCCAGGCTTGAGATTGAATTTCACGTAGATGAATTAAGCTTTTATTTTATTTATTTACCATTATTTACGTAGATGATTTTCACCTAGATGAATTAGGCTTGAGATTGAATTTCACCTAAAGACTTACTTTTAGTCTCTAACCTATAAAAGCCACCCTGTTTAAAAATGTATCATTTAAATTGTCCATCTAAAATGTTAGAGTTACTATTATTCTTCCTTTTAAAAGTTACTTTTTTATTTTAAATTAATGTTCTTGGTTATTCATAATTGAATTTGTTTCTGTAGGAAAATTTTAAGGTGACGAAATAAACTTCTTAAGATTAAGAACATGAGTTTGCTTTGGTAAGTAAGATTGTTAGCTTCCCCTCTTTCTATTAGTCATAATTATTTCCTTTTCAGATTATAATGCATGTTTAGTTTGCTAGTATTAATGTCTTTGTTAATATCTCATAATATATTTAAATTTTGTGAATTTTTTAAATGATTCAAGGTTCAATACACTTTATTCCATTGTGTTTCCTTATATTGATCTTTTAATAATATATACCACAAGTTTGTAATAGAATTATTTGACCAATGCTATTGTCCTTGCCTTTAAATGGTAGTTTTTGTTTCTAATGAATGTTTTAGGTTATTTTAAGTATAAATAGATTACATATGAATTATGGGAGTGATTTTAGGCATAATAAAGAGTTGTTAAGAGTTTTGAGAGGCAATAGAGTGGATTTATTCATTACATAACATATATTAAGACTTTTTTTATTGGTTTTATCATGAAAATTACTTTTTAAATTTGTATAATTAGTACAATTAGGACAATTGCTTGTATAATTTGAAATAATGAATCTAATTTGGATTATATGACTAATTAGCTATGTCATTTGGTCTTACTAATGCACATAATATTTTTATGAAGTTAATGAATTAGCTATTGTATACATATGTAGGTGGGTTATACTTGTTTACTTCAATGAAATTTCAATGTATGACAATCTCTTAGATAAGTATACTTATCATTTGATGCAGGTGAAATTTAAACATATTAATTGGTTTATGTTTAGGATGTTTAAACATTAAATTGCTATTTTATTAGGAAATATTTTTATAACGAGTAAAGTTGCCTATTTTTTATAACATCTTGTTACATTGTGAAATTCATTTTTAAGAATTGCACTCCTATGTATGTGGGACCTTTTGAATTTGACATATAATTTATCTTTAATTCTTTCTTTAGCACTATTGATCTATATAAATTTAGTGAACATTCAATTCAAGTCATGCAAGTACTATAAGTTTTAAAGTTATAAAACCTCCTAAATATATAATGTCTAGAACTATAGTGGCGCCATCATAGTATATGTCATAATGGTTCCTATGTGTTGAATTGATGTACTATACACTCTTTATGTTTGATGATTATTATTTCCATGCAAGATCAATCTCAAAGTTCCAATATGGAGAATGGGAGAAAACCCCTGTTCTTGAAGGAATGGGAAAAATTATGAAAAGTTTAAATTCTTGTCTTCTATGGAACTATGGAGATCATATAATACATTATTGCTAGATGATTCACAATATAAGGTTTTACGTAATCTAGCATATAAATTTACTATTTAGCTTTTATCTTTATTATAGGTGCATAATTGCTTTCTTTGTTTCATGATTTTACACCTTCCTATTTATATGTCTAACCTCACTTTTTTTATGTAAGGAGTTGAAGTGTTTTCTCACTCGTACCGATATTAAGATAATAGCAATTCTACTTTAGGTGAGATACTCTAATGATTGTTATTTCTCTATTATTAAGTTAATACTATTTAACTACTTATGAGTGCTTTAATCTTATCTTGTTTCTTTATTCTTATATATATATGGTTTTGGACAAGATTCGAAGGTGATCTCCATATGTATTTAGACTGATTGGTTAGGGCATCACATGTTCCGAATTATGTTAGAATCCATATAATCAACATAACATATGTCCCTAGTGCTTTTATTTATATGAGTGCAATTCCTAATTCTTTTGTCAAAAGAAGGTCCAAATGTTTAATCCTAAGGAAGGTTCCATTTATTTTCCATATGTGATTTCTTCTTGACCAATCATCTATCCTCACTAGGTTATCTTCATAGTAATTATATTGCAATACCTTTGAAGCTGGATCTATAATGAAAAGTATTATAAATTAATAACAAGTTTTTAGTTGTAATTATGCCAATAAACAAGAAAACCATAGAAATTTAGATTTTCATAATTTAAAAATGTTTTTGTTATTAGGACTATAGTCAAAGAAATCATAATACAAGATAAAAATTCTTATTAATTATATAGTGGTGACATCTTGAGCACTCTCCTAATATTTCTCCATTAAGATGAATTACAAAAAGGCATAGGCAACACCTTAATTCCAATATTCCCAAAACAATGATTAATTGCATTATTCATCAAATATAACTTCTAATCTTAATCCTTTTTTAGTTCTTATATATCTTTAAATGAATCTTTTCTCTCATGACTCTTTTATAATCATGGTATATTATTACAATAATATAGCCTAAACACTCCCGGTATTATCCCACATTCAGTATGGAGACAACAAAAGAACACTTTAGGGTGTTAACAAGCCGTTGTGATTAGTTGAAGTCTTCATTTAAATGCTTATATATGAACGTCGGTTTGAGTATTGTGTGTTATTTGAACTGTGGTTGGTGAATAATGTGTTTGAATGTGTTTATGTTAGTGAATAATGGAAAAATATTGTGTTGTTGTTGTTAGTTAGAGATGAATTTGGGTTGCCTATAAAATGTTCAATGAAATGTCTAAATTTATGTCAAACAATGTGTCCCTCTTTTATCATGAATTTATGCTATGTTTTAGTTGTTTACATTTCATATGAGAGATACGTTAAGACAATTGAAGTTTCAGAAAAAAATAAAGAAAAAATGAACTAAAGAAAGTAAAAGTTAACCAATTAACTTTTAGGTTTCCTTCCACTTGTCTTCTCAAACAAGGGGTCATTTGTTTTGAAGCAATATTTTGAACATGTTTTTGCAAAACTTCTTCAGCATATTTACAATCAATTCGAAGAAGAAATCATTGATTCAATAAATCACCTTGAAACTTTAAAGTGCACAAAATGATAGATAAATTTTCTTTTTTAATCGTTGAGTAATTGCTTTATGTGGGATTCCAACGTCCCGAAGTATAATGAATGATTTTCTCTTTGTCATTAACCATTTTTTAACTAAGGGAGATTCTAATCAAGGTTTTAGTGTTATTGATAAGAAAGAAAATGAGAATAAAATCTTAACATATTAAAGGATTATGATAGAAAAGACAATGTTTGCAATCTTCAATATCAAGATCATATCAAGAAGAAGATCAAGGTACATTAAGGTTAATTCATGTATTACTTATTGTAAGGTCATCTTGATTGTCTTTGATAGTTAAAAGGCTAACCATATATAATCATTTCATCTTACTTTATTCCATGAGTCTTTACATTCATCAAGAGGCATTAAAGCTTTTAATTTTAGTATAAAAGCCTCCTATTCTTTTAAATAATATTTAGGAAAAATTTTAGCAAGTGTTTTAATCATATTTTGATTAAACAAATTGTTTTGAGCATTTAAAGTTGTTAAAGTCATGTTTTTTGGGTGACTAGTCGACCAATATAGGATAAAGGTGCTAAATTTGAAGTGTTGAGAGTTTGATGTAACATTGGTTGATATATTGGTTAACTAATGTGCCATATTGGTCAACCAATTTGTATACTAGTCGATTTGTATTCCAACGGCTAGTAAATCTAGGGCTTTTTAATGCATATTGGTCGACTAGTGTATCTAATATAGCCATTATAACAGGTAATTCTTAGCTCTAACAGACACTATAAATAGGTGTTTTCTTATTGATTTTTGCCTCAAGAAGTTTTGGGTTGTAAGTTATTTTTGGTATGTGTGATCGTTATATTGGGTTGATCTAAAAGTTGTTTGGGGATCCCCTTTACCTTGAGAAAAGATTGAACAAGAGGTTCCTCTTTGGCAAAATAAAAGAATGTATAAAGTGTATTCTTCGCCTTAAAAGAAGAATTATAATGGAAATCTAAGATAAGTCTTAGGAGTGGATGTGGTTAAGGATTGTTTATCGAATCACTATAAATTAGTTTGTATTTCTTTTCCTTTACTCTTTACTTTTTTTTTTACAAGCATAATTAAATTCACTTACATTTATTTCATTCTTTCATTTGTGATAATTTGTAGACATTGTTTTATAAGTTAGTATACTTTAATTAAAATCTTGAATTCACCCAATCCAACCCGTCTTGGGTATTATCAGGGAATAACACTTTTATTTCAAGATACCTCTGTATCCTTGATCATAAGCATGTGTTTCTATAATTTTGAATGCAATTGGGTCAGTTATATGCAAGATAGGGATATCTTTGACGATTTCTTTGATTTATTTCACTAAACTAATGTGTTTTTTCTGATCAAGGCTTTGGGGTCCCCCCCCCCCCCGTTCTATTATGAAAAGGTTTTAATAGCCTATTTAGGTTAGGATAAAAATCCATAACATAATTTAGGCTACCTAAAAACCTTTACAACTATTTTTTATCAAGTATTTCATTAGAAAATTTTGTTGTTAAACTCAAAAGTTCTTTATATGAGTATGACTTTATTGTTATGGATACAATTTCCTATAAACCTAACCTTGGTTTACAAAAGGCTAAGTTTTATTTTTAATGCTACTAGTTTGTTCTTCTTAATGACATGAATGAAAGTTTTAGTGTGTTTGAAGTGTCTCCAATATTAAGGAAAATATCAAGACATCATTTATGTAAATAATGTAAAATTTAGAACATGGAGTAAATATTCCATTCATTATCCTTTAAAATTTAGAAAAGGGCATTTTTCTAACCCTAATGACATCACATTCCACTCATATTGCCTAAATGGAATAGTAAAAGTGGCTTTATACCTATCTTAAGGTCTATATTGACTTATCAAAATCTCGATTTCACATCAAACTTTAAGAAGATTTAAGAATTGTGAAGTCTTTGCAGCAAATCTTTTTTATTAGGAATCAGATAACTAATCCATTTCAAGTTTTTTTAAAGGGGCTTATAATTTATCACTAATCTGGGCATACCTATTTATTTTTCTAAATTTTTGTTCATATAAAAGGGGTACAACTCTAGGGAGAATTATATGGAGAGAATAGCTTTTTCTTTAGCAAATAATTGCTTTTTTGTTTACAATATTGCTCTAAATATTTGTTCATTTGGATTGGACATGCTTTGGTAGGAATTTGTTTTTCCTTGAAATATTTTTTATTGAGATGCTATCATGACTCGCTATGTAAGGGGTTATTAGCTTTATGAAAGGTGTTCCTAAAATAACCATATGGTAAATATCTTCTACTATCATAAAAGAGATTTTGATTGAAAAATTACATCGATAAATATAGGGCATCATTTTTGTAAATTATCCTAAGCTTTGAGTTATTAGCATCTTTAAGTCTTTCTTGGATTTTTTTGAAATAGTTTTATAGGGATTCTTCCTTGATTTTTACAATTCAAATGAGCTCATTTATTAAATAGCAATAATGTCAATATAAAAGCCTCCAATAATTCTAAAGATTATCCTAATCAAATATTTTTGGGATGATATGTGGTTGAGTATAAATAAAAAATCTTTGAGTAGGGTCTCAATATTATTGAACTCAAGGTTTTCATTGATTTCCTCATCTAATTCATGTTCTTCTTTAATGAATTGTCAGAGCAAATATTTTATCGTTTCACTGTCTTCCTTTTGTTTTTGTTTGAGTACTTCTAATTTTTGTTTTATTATTGTAATCTCCTAGTACAAACTGTAAAATTTCAATTCCAAGATTATGTTTTTCTTAGATTTTTCTAATATTTTTATTAATTGTAGGTTGAGGAGGATGTTGATGGTAGACTTTAACTAGAGGTTTCAAATGATTTTTGTAGTTTCGTTAAGTATTCTTTTTGCAATTGGGGTTCTTAGATGTGATTTATAACTTTTAAGAGGAATTTTTGATCTTTTGTTATTACGTTGATCTGTTTTTGTTCTCCTATTTGGTCATTATCTATTATTTCATCACTGCTTATTGAGCTGTCAGTTTCTAATCCTAATGCTTCATGCCAAATTCTCCATTAAAGTAATCTTTAGAGTTTTTACTATTTGTACTCATTAAAGCTTGAATTTTATCTAATATCTCTTGTTCTAACCCTAAGTTTTAAAGCTTTCTATTTATCCTACAATATTTCACTGTATGCCCATTTTTGATACACCTATCTAAATTTGGATGCTAAAGATAAAATTTGAGCTTTACTAATATATCTCTTTGGCTTGGGTCTTTTGTAGGATCTCCTTTGCTTTTTGTATGAGAATTTATTCCTATTTTTGTTGTTTGGGGCTTCACTATAATCTTTACATGTTTTCTAACTATTTTTGTAAGAGATATCAAATTGTTGACATAAAGTTTCTAATTCTTTTTTGGTTTTGAATGTTTCATATTTCAACTAGTTTTGGAGTTTCATATCCTGGCAAAGTTTTAATCCTTCTTTCTATATGTAACTAATTAGCTCACCAAGTTAATCTTTTGTAAGAAATTTGGTCATTATGACTTTCTCTAATCTTGCTTCCCACTTTCTCACCTAATAGAGAAGGAAGTCAAGCTAAGAACTTCCCATCCAAAAAGGTTAATTTGAATCTTCTCTAAACATGACTCTCGTTAAAAAAGTGTTTTGTACCGTTTGAAATTTGAAAGCTTTTTGCACCTAAGATTGGATAATAACCTGACATTTTTTGTCTTTTAAGTATGAGGGATCCCTTATAAAAATGTAAAGAATTGCTAATATTAAAGTTGAGATAGCATCCTAAATTAGCTTACTATTCTCATCTAAGATTGTCTCACCTTCTTTGTTAATCCTAACGCCTTTAAAAATATCAAGTCTTTGAGATTCAGTTAAGTAGTAATCTCACCAACCTTCCAATTATCTGAAAAATTCAACTATCATAAGCACAATTATGGCATGATCAAAAGTTCCTAATTGAGTTTTATAGGCATTAGTGCCATTGTCATTTGTTGAAACATATTCAAAATATTGTACTCAGACATTCCATCTATATTCCACTCATAAAATGAAGTACCTAGTTTGTTGTAAGACATTAGGCTCAATAATGTTGGCCTTTTGGGAGCTACTAATTTTAACCCTTACTTGACTCCTAGTTTGGATAGTATTCAAAGTTTGGGATGTTTAGGATTTTAGGGAATTAGAAATAATATTTTCGTTTATCCTATTCAACTATCTTTGTATGGCATCGAGGAATTCTTCATTTGTTTTTCTTTCTAAATTGATTTGAGTTGCTACTAAACACTTCATAAGCACTGAAAATTGGGAATTTTATTGAATTTTTTTATTATCATAATGGGGTTTTCTAAATTTTCTCTTATCCTTAGATAGTTGTCTTTATATTAGATTTAAGTAATTGTTGGTGTAGTTGTTCTAATGCATAATATATTTTGTCTTTTGAATTCACATTCTCACTCATTTTTTATATTCAAATGGGAGGCTATGCGTGATTTTTCGCCTCTTCTGCCTAACAAAAATAGAAAATTGTGTGGGTACTAAAAAATGTTGATCGTGAACTTTTTTATTTTTTATTATGTCATTTAATAAATTAATAATTTGGCAGAAAATAACTGGAGAATATTATTCAATTGGCTTCAATTGTCTGATTTCAGATGAAGAAACCAAATTTTGGGGAACAAAACTTCAATATTCAATATTCTACTGTTGTTTTTAGTGAAAGTTTTTTCGATGTCTCTCTCCACGTGGGGGTTTCTCTCTCGAGTTCTAAAAGTTTTTCTTACTTCTGGTTAGGGCTTTTGAGTTGCGTTGAGTCTAGGGCAATCTCCTGAGTCTTTGATTTCATTGCTTGAGTCTTGTTTCTTTTGCTTTGTGTCTTAGGTTTTGCTGTTGATTTCCTTGGGAGTATTGAGATTGGATTTATACTCTTGACGGGTTTCAGAGCAGTTTCACTCCACAATCTCTTGTTCAAGGAGCTTTGGGGCTTGTTTTGGGGGTTGAGTAATGGCGGATTTTCAATTAGAGATTGCATTGGATTCGGGACGCGATCTGATTGAAGAATTGTTGCGATGTGTGGTTTTGGGTAAACTTATTTCTGATAGGATTGTGAATAGGACTGGCGTTTTTGGAGTGTTGCGAAGCATGTGGACTGCGAAGGAGCTTAAGGATGTTCGTGAATTGAGCCCTAATCTGTACACACTTTCCTTTCATCGCCTAGAGCAGGCAGAGAAAGCGATTGGGGAAGGGTCGTGGACGGTGATGGGGTGATGTTTTGTTCTGAAACATTGGTGCATGGATTTGACTGTTAAGGAGGTCAACTTTTCTTGTTATAGATTTTGGCTTCAGATTCATAATCTGCCCTTAGAAATACTTACTGGTATTAATGCTAGGAGAATTGGGGAAAGACTTGGTCAAGTGGTTGAAATTGATGAGGATACATGGGAGACGAGCCTGGGTAGAAGCTTTTTGAGGATGAAACTTGAGATTGACATTACTGTTCCTTTGTTGCCTGGTTTTTGGGTTCCACGAGGACCACAGAACTGGATTTAGGCAAAAGTTCGGTATGAGAAGACGACAGATTTTTTCTATAATTGTGGAATTTTGGGGCACCAAGGTCGAAGTTGTAGACGAGAGAAGGTTGATAGGAATGAAGCAGATATGCGGAGATTATTTGGTCCATGGATGAAGGCCATGCCGGTGCAATTTAAAGACAGTATGAGTGCTATGTTGTATAAGGAAAGGAGTTAAACAATGGAAACTGAGATTTTATTAAAGGATAGTGAGGCTGCTACTGATATGGAGATGAATCAGTGTGGGGGTGACGATGTAGGTGGACATATTGAGACATTGAAGATTTCTGAGTTGGGGAGTGACCACATTGAGGATGTTGACAGTGATGCAAATCGCGTGGAAAATATTGTGATATAGGACGGAAGGATTGAGGGTAAAGGGAAGAGAGGTGCTAGAAGGGGTAGGGGAAGAGGGAAGAAGGGTGGTTTTCCTGAAGTTGAAACTAGCTACCTTGAAGGGCAAGGTACTGCTGGAGGTTTGGGTGACTGTCCTACAATAGTCCCAGAAGGAATATGAGGTGCATTTCTTAGAACTGTCAAGGGGTGGGATCTCCCATGACAGTCTATCACTTGATGGAAATGAAAAAGAAGTTTGATCCTACTTTTATTTTTTTGATTGAAACAAAAAGTAAAGAAGAAAAACTAGAAATCCTTAGAAAAAGATGTAACATGACTGCAGTTGTATATGTTCCTCATGATGGGATTGGTGGAGGATTAGTTGTGTGGTGGAAGGATTGTGTACCTGTGAATGTTGTAGATCAGGATAAAAATCTTATTATCATGGATGTGTGCCATAATGAAAATGGTGTTTTTTGGAAGATTTTCTGGGTTTGTGGTGATCCTGATTTGAAGGAGAGGAAAATGAATTCGGAGATAATTGTGAGGAAAGCTAGGGGAATTATGTGTCCATAGATTTGTACGGGAGATTATAATGATTTTCTATACCATTATGAAAAAGAAGGGGGACAAAGAAGGGTTGCTGGAAAGATGGAAGGTTTTAAGGATATGATTGAGAGAGCAGGGCTTATTGATTTATATTTTAAAGGATTGTGGTATATTTGGATTAATAAGAGGGAAGAAGGTGAGATTAGGGAGAAAATTGATAGATCTCTAGCCAACCAGCCGTGCATTGAAACTTATCCTAGCTAGCAGGTTACAAACTTACCAATTGTTGGTTCAGATCATGCCCCTGTTTTACTTGAAACTGCCTCTAGAGAGAAGAAGGTTACCAAGCAGTTTAAGTTTGAAGTATTATGGATTAAGCATAAGGATTGTGCCCAGATAATAAAAGGAGGTTGGGAAAGACAGTTTGGTGTTTCTAGATTGTACTAGTTAGTGCAGAAACAGAAAGTCTGTAAATCAAAACTCATTGAATGGAGTAGAAAGGCTTTTCCTAACTTCAGAAAGGAGATTGATGCTATTATGACACAGGTTGCTGAGTTGCAAGAAAAAAAAAGAATGTAGTGCTGAGGAAAAAATACAGATTAAGAAACTGCTTGGAGATTTAAAGAAAGCCTGGGAAGGAGAAGAGAAATATTGGTATCCCAGATCTAGAGTGAAATGGTTAAATGCTGGGGATAAGAATACAAAAATCTTTCACCAGTCAACTTTGCAAAGACGAAGGGGAAATAAGGTTCTTAGAATAAAAGGAAATGATGGGAACTAGATAGAGGAAGAATCAGGAGTGATTGATCAGTTTAGTGAGTTTTATCAGAACCTGTTTACTAGTGAGGGATGTAGTGACATTGATGAAGTTCTCCATGCTGTCCCTAGGGTTGTTACAGAAGAGATGAATGAGACTTTGGTTGTTGAGGTAACTGAAGAAGAAATAATGGCAGCTGTGTTTAACCTTGGAGCAATGAAAGCCCCAGGGCCTGATGGATATAATGGGTTGTTCTATCAAAAATTATGGGATATTATTAAGAATGCTATTGTTGCTGGTGTTAAGAGTTTCTTTCAGAATGGCTATATGTTGAAAGAAATGAATAAGGCTTGTGTGACCTTGGTGCCCAAAGTGAAGACCCCAGAGGATGTATCACAGTTTAGACCTATTAGCTGCTATAACTTCAGTTACAAGATAATCTCTCAGATCATGATTGAGAGATTGAGGCCTTATATGGGTGAAATCATTACTTGCAACCAAAGTGGTTTTGTGGAGGGGAGGCAGATACAGGATAATATTCTGGTGGCAAGTGAAGTGTTTCACAATTTGAAGACTAGAAAAGGGCAGAAGTATGGTTTGGCTTTGAAACTTGATATGGCCAAAGCATATGATAGAGTGGAGTGGATATTTTTAAAGAAAGTTATGGAGAAAATGGGCTTCAATTCAACTTGGATAAGGTGGATCATGGAGTGTATTTCCTCTGTTACTTATAATCTCAATGTCAATGGTAAGAGATCAAGTCTTATAACTCCATCTAGAGGTCTTAGGCAAGGGGATCCTCTATCCCCTTACCTATTTTGTTTGTGGTAGATGTTCTGTCCAGAATGGTCAATCAGGCCATTGCGTCTAGGCAGTTAGAGAGTCCTAGGTTAGTAGGAGATTGTCCAGTCCTGTCCCACTTACTGTTTGCTGATGATGCCTTATTTTTCTTGCCTGCTGTTGCTGCTAATGTATCCTTTATGTTTGATCTTCTTGATAAGTACTGTAAAGCTTCAAGACAGAAGGTGAATATGTCTAAGTCAAGCATTATTTTCAGCTCCAATACACCTGAGGATAAGAGGAATGAATTGAAGTTGCTGTTTGGAATTCCTGAAGCTCCTAATCCTGGGACTTATTTGGGGCTGCCTAATTTCTGGGACAGACAAAGAGAAGAGCAGTGGAATTAATCAAAGAAAGAATTATCAAGAAGATTAAAGGATGGAAGACAAAGTTTCTCAGTCAAAGGGGAAGGGAAGTACTTCTAAAAGTTGTTGCCTGTGCTATGCCCATTTACCTTATGTTGTGTATCAAGTTTCCTAAAAAAACATGTGGTGAAATTAATGTTGTGCTTGCTGATTACTGGTGGGGGCAGAAGGATAATGAACACAGAATTCATTGGGCTAGCTAGATAAAGATGATAGAGAGTAAAAGTGCTAGAGGCATGGGTTTTAAAGATATGCAGTTTTTGAATATTGCTTTGCTTACAAGGCAATGTTGGAGATTGTTTACAAGTCCGACTGCTTTATGGGTGATTGAGCCAAGTTTACATTATAAATTGGCCTCACTTTCTTAACTGTTTGTGCACTTGTTGACTCCTAATTGAT
>JANITX010000211.1:13453215-13469702 GCA_027564395.1 Erythroxylum ulei
GACTCTTGAACATATGTTGTTATTATGTCCATGGGCACAATGTGTATGGTTTGGTAGTGCATTGGGTTTAAAAGTAACAAGGGAAGGGTTGACTACTTTAGATGCATGGCTACTGGATATGAGTGAATCTTTTCAGATGGTTGATACTGGCAATGATAATTTGGTGTTAATTGCTGTTTTTCTTTGGAACATTTGGAAGCAGAGATGCAAGGTGGTTTTTAAACATGCCATGCCAGATCCGATTAGATGTATTGTGAAAAGTAATGCATTGTTGGCTGAATGTAGACCTATAAGTCAGTAGGTTGGTATGAATAGGGTGCAGCCTCAGAAAAGTCAATGGATCAAGCCAGCTGTAGGCTATTTGAAAATGAACTGTGATGGAGCTTATAAAAATGAGGATGCAGGTTTGGCAGTTATTATAAGAAATATTGAAGGAATTGTTGTTGATGGTATTGCTAAAGAATGTAAAGCAAGTTCAGCACTTGAGGTTGAAGCTAGAGCTGTGTGTGAAGGAGTGAAGTTGCTGGAGCAGAAAGGCAATCATAATGTACAGATTGAGATAGATTCACAGATTGTTCATACTGAAATTCTTAAGAATAAAGGGAAAGGAAAATGAAAAATTCAACCATACATTTCTGATATACTGTACAAAATACAACATTTACAGGGTATTGACTTTGTACTAATACATCGTGAAGCTAATAGCGCAGCTGATTGGTTAGCAAAGCAAATTAGCAAGAAGATGTGCTTTGGTAATTGGGTCTTAGCACCTCCATCTTCTTTGGTTGGAATTTTGAGCCAAGATGGATTACCAGCACCTACTTAGATGTTGTGAGTTGAAGTGATATGCTAGAGATGCTACAGTGATTAGTTCTCATATTGTATTGCTTCTTTCTTTCTCTTTATGTATTGTGTGAACTTGTTGTAATTGTTTCATATAAATGAAAATTCTTCTTGTTGGCAAAATTTTTTTAATAATTTAAAATATGTTTATATTTTAAATGTTTTCTTTTTAATTGAAAATTGGAACTCAAGACCTAAGTGATAGATGCTATTTAAGGAGTCCTCTGTCATACGAATCGTGGAAATTGTTACGATTTTGCGGAGTCCAGATCTCCTGTCTAATATTATGGTGTCTTATTGTGTCCAATAAATCTCAGTCGTTTATTTATGTGGGTCCCGCATGGGACTCATGTGGGACCCGCAAAATAAATGGTTGAGATTTTATAAAACAGAATAAGAAAGAGCAAAACTGGACAGAAGATCTGGTCCCGATTTTGCGGGTCTTGTGACTAGAGCGGTACATTGCCCGTAAGATGCGAAAGTCCTAGAAATTGCAATGAAAATCAAAACGAGCGTCTCGTGCATGCAAATATTCGAATGGTCCCTGCTCTATTTCCTGCATGTGGAGGTGGGAGAGTTATGTGACCTTTACAAACACACACAAAAGGAGATGGAAAATGAAAGGCCCAGGATAAGAAAAAGAGGGCATGAGATGAAGGATGACATGATTTAATATGTTAGAGGTGGGGAAAAGGAAAGCATTCATTTCAGGAACTTGCGTGCTTATCCTCCTCTCTTTGCAATAATGTCCACAACAGCAAGTCACTCCTGACCTGGGGTTACCTACTAGGCTACTATAGTTGCTCACTCCCTCTAGAAAATAATTGTAGCCTTTGCTCATCCTTCAAGTAAGACTTTTCCTTTTCATAGCAATCTCTTTTCGAAGGCCATTAAGTTTGAACAAACGTTTCCATTAATCATACACATGCATGCGAATGATGTCAGTACTTTCTTTTTAATTATGCACATTTTAAGAGCATGATTGCGGAATCCTGAAACTTGTGATCAAATTTGGTTCATTTGTGATTACATACCATAAGTTGTCTTCTGAGGTATTAATCTATTAAAATTTCGTTATAAGTCACTGTAATTTAATAATTAATAATCTAAGTATATGATTATGTTTTATACGTTCAAACACTAACTAATTGTTTATTTGAGTTGTTTATAGTTTTTAAATTATAAAACTACAATATGTTAAACATTTGTTATACTTGAACCAGACCGGACATATTGGCACTAATATTGTGACGATACAATATTATAAACTGGATAAAAGGGAAGATTAATAATTATCATTCAATAAAGTGGTGGGAATAATTACTATAATTATGTTCCCTTTCGTTATAGCAACCTTTTTCATCGCCAAAATTCAACGCCAAGCAACAACCACTTCACAGGACCTTGAAGTTATAAATGTCAGTCCGATTCAATGTTTTTCACTCAGAACCACAACTACTAACTACTCATCACCTTTAGGTCAACCACTGCAAAACACCAGTGACCCAACGACCATGGCGCTCATGTCTTCTTTTTTTCTCTTGTTCTCTTCGTCTCTTCTTCTCCTGATTGCAAATGCCCAAGAGAGAGCTCCTCATGGGCTTGTTTATGAGAACCCAGTGGCTTTCCCACCATCTGCAGTTGAATTTTTCCATCCAAAAGGACAAGAGGCACAAACTGGGCACCCATGCACCACATCATCCAGTTGCACGCCACTGCCTGTGGCGTTTCAAGTGGAGGCTACTAAAGCACAAGAAAGTTACGTACCCACTTCCAGAAGCAGTGTCCGTCAAATGGGAGGTGGTGGCGTTGCCAGCATTGTCTTCTGTTCAGCTTTTGTGGTAGTTCTGGCCATGGGTGCTTACTATGTTTTCATTACGCGTCGAGCCAACAAAAGCAGAGCCATTTCTGTACAAAGCCAGCCTGATGCTTGATGTGGTTTGTTACAGTAGGATTCACGATTATCACCACCAACCTTTACTAGTATCATTTTTCCTGCCGGTCCTAGTGATTCTCCTGATTTTCCTGGCCTCAGTTCTAGTTTTCTGCGTGGGATTTGTACCTATGATTCTACTTGTAACTCGTTGGTTGGTACTCCAAGTACAACTTCGGTCATCGGCTAAATTATCCTTCGAATGCTAAGTGAACGAATGGATCCAATGTACACTTCCAACTTTAGATACAATTGCGGCAAGAAAACTTAAAAGAATCATCATAGGCAACAAGGGAAATGCTTGATTACAGAGGAAAAATAGACACACTTAAAAAGATATAAACCTCTGATATAATGTAATGAATTAAAAAAAACTTCCAAATCTTTTAAATTTTCGAAAAACTCATTCCAATTTTCAAATTTTTTAAAGGATTACGATAACAATTGGTAATAACGAGAATAAGGCCACGGAACAGGAAGCAGAATTCGTCGATTCACTTGTACAATACCTTTCTAAGATCGTCAAAGTTGATCCCAATATAAGCAAACAAATCTTGTTTGTAAGCAATCAAAATCTATTCATTCCTCTAGCTTATCAGGTAGAAATACCAACGATTGAGTCGAGCATAGATATTTTACGTTCGTATTCCCTCAAATTTCGCATTACTGCTCACTGGCTAAAAGAAATACAGACTACAAAAAAAGAAAAAGCGTCTACACTACTAGGTATATTAATCAGAATACCAAAAACAAACCAAATCCCGCACTCAACCTAATTTCCAACGTTTTGCACTGTGATATTACCTAAACCTATTAGACCCAGTAATCCAGTTGTTGCAAGCGAGTACATACTTGAACAGAAGTCAAAGATGACTGTATAATTTTGTTGAGATTGATTAAGGCATAAACGTAATCCTAGGTTCCCAACTCCATGGCATAGCCTTGAGAAAGATTTGACACAAAAAATGACAAATTTCATGAGAAAATGTCTGCGGAGAGCGAAATTCCCTTCCGAATACCCACTGAAAATCATTGAGATTTAGATGTTAATTTCATGTAGCAATCTTAGATACGTGCGGTATCTAACCAGAAGCCATAGTTCTTGCTCTTTGAGGACAATAGTGGTCTACTGCATTTCTTTCCCATAGATGTACTAAAAAGATTAGGTGTCAATGGTGGTTTACCATATGCCCATATGCGTCAGTATAAAAAAACTTCACAACACAGGCAGATCTAGTAGTTACGCAGCAGGTTGAGATAGAGAGATAGGGAAGAAGAATTAACCTGAGATTGTGGGTGAGACTGAGCTGGGTATTCGGAAGTTGAGGATTCGCCTCCGACACTCGTCAATGCACTTCCCAATGCGAAGCCAAGTAAGCGTTCCGGCCACGTTCCACACCAGATGAAAATTACAAGTAACGTTTAGTTCCAACATGTGTGTTACATGTGTCCGTGCATAATTTTTTGTCAATAATTTGAATATAATATATGAAAAGTGGGGTTTGCTTATGAGGGCAGTTTCGAACATTATGTAGGCCTGAGTAAAATAGAAAAAGGGCCCTTATTTTTGTGTTTTTTTTTTGGTTTTTTTTATGAGCGTTCAAAATAAACTTTATAAAGAATAAAATGAGGCAAAATAGCGGTGGGTCAAAAGTATGAAGGGAAACTAAAATAGGATTCAATCTCAGTCGCAGCGAAATATTTACAAAACTTTTTCACAAATTTATTTCTCGAAAATTAAGATCAATTTAATTTTATAAAATGATTAACACATAAATCATAATAGAGCGTAAATTTGAATTCGTACCTTATTCCGAAGCTTCATCATATTTTTGTCGTATCTCTCGAGCCATTTCCAAAATCAATTTGTCTCAACCATCATAGCTGTACAAATGTCTAGTCTCTAACTGTATCTACAAAATGAGTCGAGAGAAATCCGTAACTCTTACAAAAGAGGATTAAGCAAGAAGTGTTAGTTTCATAGAGTTTAAGCCTATTTATAATAAGTTTTGGACGTTTTATTAATTTAATTGTAATTAAATTCTAATTTCAATTTGACTTTATTAATTCTAATTAAATATCAATTATGCCCAAATAAGATTCAATATCTCATATTGATCCTTATTTATTATATATCTCATATTTAATCATAAAGTTTCTCAAACTTTACAATCAAGTCCAACTTGATTAAATTAACTTTGCTCTCTTCGACCCATTCTATATATGAAACCTATTAGATTCGCAAATATATTGGCAATAGTTACAAATTATAATTCTAATTCATAATTGGAATTAGATAAATTAAAATTTCTTTTAATTTATGTTTAATTCTCCAATTAAACAATTCATAATCATAGATCAAGATTGACGTCTAACAACATGTCATGACCACACAAATATTTAAGAATGTCAAAGTGATTTTGACTAACCTTTCCGTGCATAATTTTTTGTATAATTCAATGCTTTCATCATACAATGCTCCGATTAGACATAGAGTATAGAATTAATGTCTACTCTATTTTGAGTCCAATCATATTAGTTCTTCGCAATTAGCTGTCGATTCAATTAATGACTTTTGTAAACTATTTACAAAACATCATTCACCTTAGCCAAGGATTTCCCAAATCAATAGTTATTGAAAACAACAAAACATTATCCTTAATACTTTAGGGTGATGAATCTTATGTTGATCACACAATGACCTCCATATAGTTCATGATACATCAAATAACTACCAATTGAATAACTCATGATTAAGTAGATCATAAGTAGTATCAAAATATAACAATCTCCATACAAGATAACTTTGGTTACTTCAAATTAAATGATCACTTATACAATCATCACAATGAGAATTCCATAGACATGCAAGTAATGATCTAAATGGATCTCTCATATCGGGTTTGTTCAATGATCTTATTCTCTAATAAACACCCACATGTTTGTTTAAGTATTTCCATACTTTAGCCTTTAAGATCGAATATTTTCTTTACAAGGAAAAGCATAACATATGTTATTCTTTTTTGTGTTCTATTAATGTCCAATCTTAATAAAACAATGACTATGAACAATTTAGGGATAATACATACATGCAATATGAATCTCATAATTATAATCTCATTATAATTTCATTTGTAATGTCGAATTATCTCATAAACTTTGTCATATACATCTAAACGTGTACAAGATAAAGAATGCCTTTAAAGAATTGTCACTAAACTACAACCAAAGCAATTAATTTTAGGGAACAAACTGATAATCTCCCACTTACACTAAGCCAATCATTTAAGTATCTCATACCATATCACCATATGACGATTATACTACTGCTGGGACAGTGGTTTAATGAGAGAATTCTACAAGATTCTATATAGTGAACACTTGTTTATATCTCACAACTTCCATCTCAATTATCATCATAATTAAGAAAATTTTTCCTAAATACATCCTTGAATCTTTGATGAAACCTTAGCTCCTTTTGCATAACAAATGGCTCTAATGTTCCACAATACATTGTTGTCTTAAACAACGTAAGGAACTATATCAAGTTCATTAAAGAACTTATTGATCCAAATAATAATTTTCACTAAATGGAAATGTATTATGACTTAATTGGCAACCATTGCTACATTGGAACCTTTCCAATCTTGAATGATATTGGTCTAAGTAAATAAACCTTAATTACGATTTACTTTTAAAGTTATATCTTTATCATCTTGAACTCAAATATCAACTCATACATAAAGTAATGAATATCTTTAATACTTCATAATTATCTGATAACTCAAATACTAAACATCTTTAGTACATTATCTATGTACTTGGATTTACAAGAGGTGAACAACTTCCAATCTATTTCTATAGATCTAATTTCCAGAATTAAGTTATTACCTTTTCTTATCCAATAAGAGTTATTCTTATAAAATTATAGTTTCAACAATTGAAAGTTATAATTGTTGTTCTCTATGAGTAATATGTCTCTATATACTTCCACTAAAGAGGAAAACTATACTCCCACTAACCTTCTTGTAGACATGATAAATTCACAATCCAAATAAACTTTATAAATTCATCATGAAAGTGGATCTTTCAATGTCTCGTAGCCTTTCAACCGTATATCAAATGTATCATTAAAGGCACTAGTTCCAATTACATGTACTGTCATAAGATTTGAACTTTTTAAATTTTATCTTACTCCCACTACTTATCTTGAAAACTATTCTTCTATAAGTATATATTGAAATAAACAATTTGTTCAATAAGTCTGTAAGATCATATCTAACCTTTTGGATATCTAGTAACCTTTGTTACCCATTTTAGTTCTAAACTTAATGAATTATATACATGCTTCAAGACAGCATCACATCCTTAAATTATTAACTTTGACTCTTTTAAAAATTTAGCATTTCATATCTAATATAAAATCTTGCTAATTTGATTTAATTGTAACTATAGAAGGTAAGTCATTGTACTAGACATCATTATAGAAGAAATAATATTGCATCATACAATATTCCATATTGTATTTTCCTCACATAAAACATACTCTCATGAATTTAGTTCTGAAGGTATACACTAGAGAATCTCATTCCATGTAGATAACAGAAAATTAAAAACTCACCACAATGATCTCATCAAAATGTTTCAACATTCTTAATGCCTAATTTTTATTTAGATTTAAACAATTTGAATTTTTCAAAATTTTAAATCAACATTTCTTTTAATACATATGACTATATCACAGAAAGTCATTAGTAATATAATGAAATATAAGCATTAGCCTTTTATGAATTGTTATTCCGTCGAATGCATCACATGCATAAGATTTAACAATTCAATACCATCATCATCCTTTCACCAAAGGTTGATTCGATTATTCTTAAACTTGACCAGTTTCACAAGTTTCATACGATTCATAATCATAAGGGTACATATATCCTTATATGTAACTTTATGATTTTCGTTTTGTTGATTTAACTAATATGACATAAAAGGATAGTCTCGACTATCCAACTTCGTATTTTTGCCATTTACGTGAAGCATAAGTCTTCTTTGATCCAATACATACAACCTAATTGTATAAAACCAGATCAACGACTTTTACTTGAGAATCTATTTCTTATCATACTTTGAACATTACAATAATGTTAAATCTAAATTCAGCATCAAATACTCATATATATGAACTAGAAATACATATGATCTCTATCATATCTAGTATAGGCAAGAAAAAGTCATTTAATCACTTTCTTATTATGACAAAAATTATCATACTATAGTCAAGTAATTAATTGTTGTCCATGTTTATGCTTTCAGTAGGTTAAATTAAGTGAAACAATTCCAATAAGACAGTATACCTTTCAGCTCTACTCTATGCAACCTCTTGCATCTTGCTATCATGGTGTTGACATACATCTTACATCTTATCATTAAAGTTTATGAGACATTAATCAACTCAAAATTTCAATACATTTTGTCGTATATATGATTGTGACATATCTCTAAAACTTTGTCATCAAATCCTCAATAAGGATTAATAGTAACATTGTATAATGGGAATACAATTATTCGTTTCTAACTTTGAGAACTCTTCTCAAACATAATCCTATATCCAAGAAATTTAGTTAACTAACTTAGTATTAAATATACTAAACAAGGTAAATTCCACTTAGAACCAAAAATAAATGTAAGAAAAACAAGTAATTAATTATATGTCATAACTACCAAATGAGATTAGGACTTTAATCATATTTGGTTACTCCCACTATTCTGTTTAAAATAATAGCCCTCACTACTATTCGAAAAGATTAATCTAATCTCTCTAGTGGACTGAGAAACCATTCAAATATAGTTGATCTTGAGTTTGCTCAACAAACCAACTAGACTTAAATTAGGTAGATAATAACTTTATCAATTACATTTTACATAACTCCTAGATCCGTTAGGTGACAACTCTTGCCAAAATATATCTTATATGTCATTCCTAACCTTGACTCTAAATTTATGTGAGCATGAGTTTGCTCATCTAATTCACACAAATTTAGTTAAGTAGAACTCACTATTATAAAACTAAACATGTCTGAGATAAAGCGACTTAGAGTTTGTTCAATAAACTTACAACAAACAGAACTTTGATTTATTCTTACAACAATGAAAGACAACAATCACGTTCTCAACATGTACTTAATATTTTAACGAGGGATTTTAATTTTTATGTCTTATTAAATACAAAATTGCATGCACAATATCACACATATAAAACATATAATTTAACATGCATCCAATATATATATATTAACCATATAAATAAAGAATACAACTTATGCACTCATAATCAAATTATATGCATAAAACATCAAGTTTCATTTGATTTTAGTTATCATAATCCAAAATAATATTTTTAACTCTTTGGAAAAATTAAATTAGATTAAACTCATTGATTCCTAAATGAATTAAATTCCTACTCCAAATAGAAATTTAATTTGATTCGAAAACAATTATCAAATTCAATTAGAAACTATTTCCAATTTTCTTGACTCCTTTAACAAATTTAGTTGAAAAAAATTTTCAATAAATTATCCTACTTATTATAATTTACAAAAACACTTTTTTCAAAATTATACAACTAATATATTCTAATCTAATTAGAAAATATTTCCAATCTCATTAGAAATTATGTATTTTTTAATTAGAAAACATTTTCTAATAATAAAAGGAAACTACTTTCAAAATTAAACATAACTCTTTCATATTTAATTAAGAAATTCATTTATATTATTTATTTAGAGATTAATTTCTTAATTAATTAGAAAATCTTTCTTTAATAAGTTAGAAAACTATTTTCAAAAAATTAAAGAAAACGCATTTTTTAATTAATAAGTGAAAACAATTTTCAAATTTTAATCAAGAAAAATATTTTTAAAAAATTAAGAAACATATTATTCGTAAATAAAGAAACAATTACTAAATAAATTAAATAATAATTCTCTAAACAAATAAAATCATAAATATAATTAATCTCAATCAAATTGAAATAAATAAATTTAATTAAGAAACATCATTCTTAATTACTTAAGGAAAAAAATTCTTAATTTTGAGGAGTTTAATTAATTAATTTCAATCTAATTGAAACTAATTAATTCTAATTTTATAAAACTAATTTTGCAAAAGTAATTAAGAACTAGTATAATTATTACTCTTAATCATATTAAGAAAATAATTAATTTATTTTTGGAATTGAATTATATAATTAATTTAATTTAATAATTCAACTCTTAAAAAATTAAACTAAATTCTAAAACAATCCTAACAAAATTGATCCTTTGAAAAAAAAATTCAAACAATTAGAAAACACATTTCTAAATTTATCAGGATTTAAACCTACTTAATTTTTAATTAAACCAATTTAATTAATGAAGGCTTAAAAATAAAAATTAAATAAAAATAGTGCGTGGGAGTGTTTGGCTTCTGTAAGGCTCGCGCAGAGTCTTTAGCAAACGTTTCTCTTCTCTTTGGGGTTCTCTACTTTCTGGGTTTAGTTTTTCAAATTTAAAACCTTATTCATGGTGTTAACACTTACCAATCAAATAAAAACCATCCAGAAATCATAAGGTACTCACACAAAACGTGATTCACTAATTTTTAGTTTTGCCTTCTTGTTTTTTTAGAACCCAAGTAGACAATAGCAAGTCAATTTAACAAATGCCACACTACAAGCCAACATATAACGCAAAACAATACCCAATAGCCTACAATCATAACCCTTATTATAGTTATTTTGATAAAGTTGATATTGATTTTATTGGTTATAGACAAATTTGTAAAATGAAGAAGGAACTTGGATACTAACAAGTTAACAAGGGTTATTTTAGAGTTCCAAGTTTTAGATTTAATGAGTCTTTAATATTAATTAAATCTAATGAAAGTTACATTAGGTTAATTAATCTTTATAAAATACATGGGACAATGAGGCATATGTTAAATATATGCTTAACATTTTGATTTTGACTTCAGAAGTCTTGATTGTAACAAGTAATGATGGAGATTTTCATTGTAATGGGGATATTATGTATGATGATGAAGTTAACGTAGATAACATTAAAGAAGAGAATATTAAATCATACAAGTTGCTAGTTCTAAAAATGCAACTAAAAGGAAATATAGACAAATTGATCAAAGATCTTTCAAATTGTCTTTTGAACTAAGAAGTCTTACATTTAAGGATAAATCTATCATCACTTTAAGATAATTATAAAATACATTAACCAAGAGGAATGCAACAATGGGACTAGAAGCTAGCATGTTAACATCCTGAACAATTAATGGATGAACATGCTTATCATTGTAATTGGCTGATTTTGTAAATCAAAATAATGAACAATTTTATTTAGTACTATGAAAATTGATGATAATTGGTTTTTGCCTAAAATTCATGCATAAAAACTGAATGAACAAGTTTATCTTGTACAATGAAAATTGATGTTTTCCTAGAGTTCATGCATTAACTTTTAAGTAATTCCATAAATTAATAATGGATAATTTTTTATTTAATAATATAAAGCACAAGTACATTCATAATAGTCAATTTTGTAATTAAAAACTACATGATTAAAAACATGTATTCAATTTTGACCTCAATTTAATTTACAACCACACAATGGATGAACAATGAAAAATAAATAAATAAATTCTACAATTAAGGATGATATTTGTGCTCGAGTCCAGCCTGAAGTCAATAGGCTTGATTCGAGTTGATCAAGCATTAGACTAAACCTAGATTTTTTTAATTGTCGAGTTTTTAACTGAACTTGAATTTAGGCTCTACGACTCATCTTAGCCCAAATTATGAATGTGTCAAATGAAAACAACATTATTTTAAAATAAAATATTTTAAAAAATAATTAAGCTGGGTCTAAGCCTAATCAGACTCAAGTTTAAGTTGTAAGTTTTAAGCTTATTTAGGCCTCGAACTGGACTAGGCTCTTATAAACAGGCCCAAACCAAGCCCAATCTTATGTCATCCCTACGTACAATTATGTTAAATAACATTAACATCAACTCTTTCTTCTTTATATTCAATATCAACTCTTTCTTCTTTATATTCAATATCTCAATATAAAAAAAAAAAACAACACCTAGTAGAAGTCCCAATGAGATATAGGATTTAAGGGGGTTTGATAGTACGCAGCTTTGTCCCTACTAAATAGAGAAGCTATTTTCGATAGACTGCCCCAATATCTTAATATCGTGCTTAATAATTTAATTTCTCATAAATGTTCTTTTGTTTCTATTATACTTCTTTTTATTTCAACCTCCTTCTTCAGTACAAATATATTATTCCTTAACTTTAGAATTAGGATATTGGCTACCATACTATTAAAAAAATTCCGCAATTACTAATTGAGTAACTAAGATATCCCAAAGATATTCTTCTTGGATTATTATCGCTCCATATGATTTTTAAAGAAACATTTAGTCCACATAAACAAACCACTTTATTAATGTTACTGTAATTAGAAATATCATATGCTAAGAATTTCATATACAAAACTATAAAAAAATTCATAACCAAGTCCAATTTTGTAATTATAGTTCGATTTTTAAAAGTAGTAATTAAATATTCAAACTTTCAATTTTTTTCAATTCTAGCCCGATGTTAGTATCTCAATTAAGTTTACTGACGTAGCTTATCATGTGTTTCAAAAACCCTAACTAAACAACACCATTTAATACTCATCAAATTAACTAATTAAGTTTAACTAAACTATTTAGATTAATTAAACTTACACATAAAGCATAACTAAACAACGTAGTTTAATTATTAAATTCCTAATTCGTTGCCCTTCCATCATTCTCACATAGACTTCTACGAAATCCCCAATTCGCTGCCCTTCCTTCTCAGTTCTAACACAATATAACACAAATAATCCAATCAAAACATACATGTTTGTCCATCTCTGCCTCTCATTATGCTCTCTTTTCTACAGCACATCGACTCTAGTCACCATGTACATTTTGGGCTCTTCATACACTTCAAACACTTGGTTTCAAGCAGGAGTATTCATTAATGAGAAAAGCTCATGAAGAGAAGGAATGAGTTAGCCATCAAAACAATGGCCCATATGACCAAAACAAAGTAAGAGAAAGCTTTCCATGAAGTGCAAAGACCCACTAGGAAATAGACTAAGATTGAGTATATAATAGCGATGGCAAGCAGGTATGGCAAGAACAAAAGAGCCTTTGCCATGAGATAAGATAAAAGTCTATCAAACCCCCCAAAGGTCTCTCTTAAAAGGATTGGCCTTCCATTGATTAAGATTGGGAGTGTTTCCATAGTAGAAGAGAGAAGGAAATTGAGAGTGAACAAGAAAAGACCAAACTTGTTTTGTGGGATTTTGGAGAACCATAATGTAGTATATGAAACCAAATCTAGCAAATCATTCATTTCGTACATGATCCTATATAAATAAGATGCAGCTACTGATTTTTCTCTTCTATAATAGGTAGTAATCAATCTCATCATATACTTCCCCATCTCATCATAAGTTTAGTCAAAGGATTTGTTTCACCATCTCATTATATGTTTGGATGAACCCTAAGTCTCATCATCTCATTATATACTTCCATACATTGACCAAAGTAATCTAATTTCAACAACCTATATAAAAGAGAATAACATGCAACCATATTAAGAACATAACCAAACTATACAATCTTAAAAAATGTTCTACAACATTATTCAATTATACCATCTATCACATAAACCTTAATTCATGATCATCATCATCATCAACATCCAGTTGAATCCCGCACCAATGCGAGGTCTAGGGAGGCCTGATAGTACGCAGTCTTATCCCTACCTAAATAAAGATGTTGTTTCTGAAAGACCCATATGCAAATTTGACATAAAGATATTAAAAAATAAAAATAAAAAGATGAAAAATAAATAAAAATTAAAAATAATTTTTGAATAAAAATTTAAAAAATTAAAAATAACAACTTAAAAAAAGGCTACAAATCTTCATTAGGATATGCAAGTCTAGAAGATAAAGTTTTAGGAAATTTGTAGGACAAATATATCTATCATGGTGCAAAGTTCAGCTTATACCTAATATGGTGCAAAGTTCCACTCACCATTTCTCGAGTTGTGCATCATCCTTGGGCAATGGTCATCCTTGGACTCAAAAATTTAGAGAGCTGGTAGTTGAGGCGGTGGCGGAAACGAAAAAAAGGTGGGAGAATCCTAATACAGATGGCCGAAATTCCTGTCTTGACATACAACATTAGGGGTAAAAACCCGACACGAGGAAGAGGATTCCCATCTCCCAATATAGATTATATAAAACTCAAGTGCAAAAAAAAGATCTAGATACACAAAAAAGCAAGCTAAAGAGAGTTGTTAGTAAAGCAAGCATAAACAAGCAAGCCAACTTCATCGCCTCAATATATGAAAAATCTATCTAGGTTCAATACTGAGATAAAGTGTATTAAGAGATAGTAAAAGAAAACTTGAAGCGAAGCTACCTTTTGACAGATCTCTTCGTTTCTCATCCCTGATACAAATATTATAAGCTTTCCACCTCTATCCCAACCTCGAACAAACTTAAAGACCAATAAATTCAGTCTTAAGACTCTCAAACCAGAAAGCTAAATAACACTAAAAAAATACTAGCAGGCATTAATCACAAAGCAAAACTTGAACGTCCACTTAAATATCTATACTTCTTCACATAATCAACACACAAACACGAATCTAATACAAACATCCAACCAAACAAAAATCAAAACAGAAAATGATACAAACAACATAGATCAAGCAACATGAAGAAATCAAAAAGAGTACCAAAAGATAAGAGCAGAAGAACATAAGATATGAGAAGAGAACAAAGATTTAAAAAAAGAGACCATCTCCATCCTTGTCGAAGATTCAAATCCCTAATTAAATAAACAGGCCGAAGCAACTCCACATTCAAATAGTTGCAAAAGTCAAGTAACTACACATCACCCTTTGTTTTCTGCGACTCCTACGATCTAGTTCATCGATAATGATAGAGTTGTCCAATCAGAAACTCTTCCATTACAGCCTCAGCGCTCCCTACCTCATCTCACCCCTCACCTACGTCCCTCTTAGGTACCTCCAAGCTCCGTACGGAAAGCATAACCTTTCAGGTTGGGGATCCACAATCTTGTCGTTGGTGGCGTGGGTTCTGATGGGGAGCCCATCTCTATTTTTACCCCTTCTCCTCCTACCCTTCGTCGACATTCCAAAAACCTAAAAGCTCTAATTCTCATAACCTCATACTTAACTCAATACTTCTACCGAACCTACATCTACCCACTTAAACTTCATAACAACAAGAGGAAGGATAAGCCTTTGATCTATTGTTAAAGGACATAAATCAGAAGACAGAAAACACAATACTGAAGAACAAAAGAAACCGCATTCATATGGATCACAAACTTAAAAAGATCTAAACAGAAAAAAGAGCCACCACAAAATTAAGAAAAGAAAAATCGAGCTATCTTTAGAGGCTAAGAACGTCTGACTCACAATCGGAGAACATAACAATATGGGAAGAAAACTAGAACTGACCATAGCATCATACAACAGATGAGAAGTCAATCAGATCAACATAATATAACAACATCATCAAAGAATCATAGATCTAAGAATTGAAATAAAAAACACCCATCTCTTAACCCTAACGAAGAAAGCAAACGTACGTGGAGAGAGGAGGTGAGAGAAGGTCTGAGATTGTGAGACTAACAACCAGATATGACAGATCTGGTAGTTGTAAACGATTGAGAGTGACCAGATCTCAAGAACAATAAGTACCTGAAGAAGCATCGCATAACTTGGCTAACCTTCCTCTTTTTCAACATTCCCTTTGCATATCGAGCTGCACAAGCTCATCAATTGTGGAATCCAAAGCTAAGTGATCCTCCTTCTTCGCTAAAAGCTTCGGCTCCTAATAAGCGGGTATTAGAGTATTGGGGAAATCACAATTTGAATGAGATTACATCAATTACTTTTTCGTATTAGATGAGAAGAAATGAACAGTAGCAGAGATTGATCGGAAGAAGAAGACAAAACGGAAGTCCACTAGTAACAGTGTTCTTCTTTGTTTTCGTCTACCAGAGAAACATGTTCGACCACATAAGCCTTAATTAGTAAGTCAAAAACAATAGGTTCATAATTACAATGTGAGTACTGAAATCACAAACTTAATTTTTTGTCTTTATTAATCATTCATCACGTTGGTTAGGAATAAAATTTTTAACTAACCCGTCTTAATGTGTTAGGGCAAATCAATCAATTATTCAACTAATCTGGCCTAAGTCAATGTAGATTAGCCGAAGGTGAGAAGTACAAAACATATGCTTAATTTGCAAAGAGGAGTGGACAAATTCAACCATGCATCCTTCAAAGAAAATAAGACCTAAGGATTACTAGGTAGAATTTAGACATTACTCGACTTGTTTACTTATGACTGCGTAACACACCTAGGCTCCGTTTGGTTGGCAGGAAAGTAAAGTGAATTTGGAATATGATTCCTTGGAAAATAAATCTATGAAAAAGTAAAGATATTCATATGTTTGGATACTTACAAGAATTCTAATAGGAAAGTTGGGTAGATTCTTATTATAGTGTTTGGTATGCAACAATATTTCATGGAATATAACTTAATTTTGACTTGTGTTTCCAATTATA
>JANITX010000211.1:13469802-13485571 GCA_027564395.1 Erythroxylum ulei
AATATTTATTTTATATATTTTTAATTATTAAATCAAAATTTATTTGAAATTTATATATTTTAAAAATATATTTTAAAGGAACTGTTTACATGGAATAAATACATTTAATTTATAAATATCAGTTAGAGTGAATTATGTGATTCTAAATTATTTATATGTTAAGTACTTTACTTAAAATACGTAATTTAGTAACTCGATCCACTTAGAATAACTCCGGTATTGTTATACCTTAAATTATTGTGGGATTGCAATTACCTTGATGAAATGGTCCTGGCAGGGATCGCCACTGGTTCTTCCCTTCCTCCTGTAGTGTATGAAGCTTACCTTTATTGTCCAAAAGCTCCCGCCTCTGTCTCTCACTCTCGCTGGACAATGACTTGATAGCGTATTGTATGCCCTACAGCCCTCCTGAATATGACACTTCAATCAACTAAAATTCCCTTCCTTTTTCTCTACCAAAACAATTATGCTTCTGCCAGTTAACCTACTGCCAGTCTCATGCATTGTAAAGCCTTACAGTGACATAGTTATTGACTATAGCATTTGACTAGTCTCATTGAGCTTCCTGTATCCATATCCTTTTTGGGTTTGGTAATAAAATCTGTTTAATTTTTTTTTCCTTTTCCATTTCATATTCATTAGCTATAGGCCTACAACTCCTTAATTGATATAGAAACCTTCATCTCTAAACTTAACCCCATGTCTACTTTTCAACACTTCTTCTCTTTACCATCTGCAGTTTTCACAAGGGATAGAACTACGGAGAGTACTATCAATTTTGTACATGAAAAAATTTTATGGGTAGTAGTAGTGAGATCAGACAACCAACTAAGGTAACTGTTAGATTTTAAATATTGTTACGACTTATGAATGCAATTGTCCAAGCTCAAGAGGTCCCATGTGTCATAAATGTTTGTCATTTGCTGCTCTTTTAGCTAGTCTTTCGTCTTCAATGCAGAACCATAAAAGAAGGCCTCTGGGAACTGCACAGAAGTTTGACAGCTTTAACGGACTCTTCTTCTGCTCGATAGCTTTGATGGTACCCTCTCTGTCTTTCTCTTTCCTCTGTACACTTACGATACCAATCTCTTTCGGAAGTGCTTTGCAGAACAAAACACGTTGTGTCGTTGTATCTTACAACCTTTTAGTTACATCTGCTTTTCTCAAATGACTTCATGGGATTTAACTAATATTCACTGGCTTAGCTGGTAGACCAAAAAGTTCCATAACTTTGTATTGATGTAAAGTTGACTCTCGGATGTTGGTATTCTAAAACGCCCCACTTTATTACACCGTAATGCCTTACATCTTTATTACACAAATGTCCAAAATGTCCCACGTTATTACCATAACGCCTTACATTAATGTGGTTTAATTGTCGTTGTTATTGTACCCCCATGTTATTATTTTTAGTCTATATATATACGACCCATGCATTGATTTACACTAACTTTGCTTCTCAATCCATCGTACTTTCTATCATTTTTTTCCATACAATGTTCCAGACCTTTTTACATACTCATTCACATCTACACTACAAAAGTTTATCAAGCATTGTTCGTTTTGTTCTTTTTAAGCTTCATCAAACACAATTCTTTACTTTTTCCTCTCAAAGACAGTTCCTACTCCACCTTTTAGAGTGCACCAAAGCTAGTGGAGAAGGAGTTAACCTTAGGGTTAGATCCCGTTGTTCTGTTGCACCGTAGAGGAGAATTTTTAACTTAGGGCAGTGTTTCTCATGACGCCTTACATTAAGATAAGTTGTTCCAGTTTAATTTTTTCTTTTTTTCGCTAACAATCTAAGTCGGAAATCTATTTGTTGCATTACTACTGCTGTTGGAAATTGTGTTGTTCGACTTGTTACCATGCATTTTCGGGTTTGCTATTGGTTGTTGGAAATTTGTGCTTTTTTTTGGTTGATGTGTATTTAATTTCGATATAAGTTGGAATTCTGTCATCTGCGAATGAGACAAACGTAGATTCTACACTTACTGTTTCCCATATAGGTTCTACCTCTTTCACTATGGCCCCGATAATTATACCTGACCTTACTACACTAGAGTCTCTAGATGGAAGAAACTTCAAAAGATGGTTTGAGAAAATTCTTTTTATTTTCAACAATACGAAATCGATTATGTACTATTTCAAGATATTCCTAGTGATAATACCGACCTTAAGACTACTAAGGATAACCGTACCATTAGGGGAGTGTCACTCAACCATACAATCAACCATTTGTTTGATATCTGCTGCAAGTACAAAACTGCTAAGGAAATTTGGGATGTTTTAGAAGTGAAATATGAGATGGATGATGTCAGTATTAAGAAATATGCAGTTGTTAGGTGGTTAAAATTTACCGTTGTTGAAGATAAGCCTATTATGGACCAACTATATGAATATGAAAACCTAGTTGCTGAAATCTTTGCTGAAGGTGTGAACATGTGTGAGTTGTTTCAAGCTAATGCTCTTATTGGGAAACTATCTGCCTCATGGAATGAGTATAAAAACCAATTGAGGCATAAAAAGACATACATGAAGCTTCAGGAGTTGATAGGACATATAAAGATTGAGGATGTCAACTGTGCACAAGATAAGACCAAAACACTCACCCTTGTCCCTACTGTTAAGGCTCATGTGGTAGAACATAGAAATGCTAATAACTTTAAGAAGAATGATGGACAAAACAAGTCTTTCAACAATAAACAAGGTCAGTTTAAGCGCAAAATGATTGATGGTAACTGTTGATGGTGCCACAAGCTAGGCCATCTTGCTGCCAATTGTCAAAATAGAAACAACAATGAGAAGAAAGGCCAAGGACATAAGCCGCGATAGTTCGGGAAAGGAAACCATACGGGATACCAACAGGGTAACCAGAAGAACTTCGGTAAGCCTTAAGCTAATATGGTTGAAGATGGTGATGATAAGGAGATCATCACTGCTATGGTGTCCGAATTCAACCTTGCTGGAAATTTAATCGAGTGGATTGTTGATGCAAGAGCCATACGCCACATCTGCACCAACAAGGACTAGTTTAAGGAGTTGAATTATACTGCTGATGGTGAATTTGTATACATAGGTAACTCCAACAAAGTTCCTATCCAAGAAGTTGGCAAAGTCAATCTCAAACTAACTTTTAGAAAAGTGCTAGCATTAGAAAATGTTTTATTTGTTCCTAATGTATGTGGAAACTTGATTTCTGGTGCATTGCTTAACAAAGTCAGTGTTAAACTGATGACCTTTGATTCTGATAAGCTAGTTCTGACTAAGAATGAGAATTTTGTTGAAAAAGGGTTTTGTAATGGGGGCTTATTTGTACTTGACGTTGAAATGAATGCATCTATTTCTTTTGCTTATATTGTTGAGTCTTTAGACTTATGGCACTCTAGACTTGGGCATGTGAATGTGAGGTCAATTAGGAGGATGCAAAGCTTAAACTTGTTACCTAACTAGATCACTAATGAAATAGAAAAATGTCGAATTTGTGTTGAGGTTAAACACTCTAAAAAACCTTTTAAGTCAGTGACCGAGAGAGAGTCATAATTATTGGACTTGGTGCACACAAATTTGGGTGATTTTAAGAATTGTATGAGTAAAGGAGGCATGAGATATTATATTACCTTTGTAGATGATTGTTCTAGATTTACTAAGATTTTCTTATTGAAAAATAAAAGTGATGCAGAGTAAATGTTTATAAAATACAAAGCTGAGGATGAAAACCAATTTGAAATGATATTTAAAAGATTAAGGTCTGATCGAGGTGGTGAGTATAGTATTGTTTTCTTTGTTGATTATTATGCAAAAGTTGGGATTATTCATGAGCGTTCAGGCCCTTGTACACATGAACAAAATGGAATAGTCGAGAGGAAAAATCGAACACTTAAGAATATGATGAATGCAATGTTGATTTCCTCCAATTTACCTGATCCTATGTGGGAGAGGGGGAAGTTATTCTTCAGCTTGTTATGTTATAAATAGAGCCTTCATAAGAAACTAGTTCAAACCCCCTATGAAATTTGGAAAGGTTATCCATCTAACTTGTGTTTTCTGAAAGTGTAGGGGTGTCTTACTAACGTTGCTCTATTTGAACATAAAAGGAAGAAAATTAGGCCTAAGACCATTAATTCAATTTTTGTGGGATATGCCTCTAATAGTGTTGCCTATATATTTATGGTTAAAGAAGAAGGATCTAACACTTATGGACTAATTATAAAGTTAAGAGATGCAGTGTTCTTTGAGGATATATTTCCCATAAAAGTGTGTGTGCAAGTTCTTAGAGAATTTGTCCCTGGTTCTTCTACCAATGATGACATAGAGGAAGAGGAAATTGTTTAACTAAGGAGGAGCAAAAGAGCTAGAGTACCCACTAGTTTTGGTTCTAACTTTATTAATTCCTTTGTGGTGACAAAACCTAAGGAGATAGATGATGTTTTTTTTTTGGTGACTTATATTATTGAGGAAGATTCTAAAACTTATGAGGAAGCAATGAGATATGTGGATACTATATTTTGGAAGGAAGCCATAGATAGGGAGTTGAAGTCAATCATGTCTAATAAAAATTGGGTTTTAGTTGATCTACCTCGAGGGTGTGAGCCTTTAGAGTGTAAGTGGATTTTCAAAAAGAAATTGAGACTTGAAGGAACCATTGAGAGGTTCAAGGCAAGACTTGTGATTAAAGGCTTTAAACAAAAAGAATGATTGGACTTTTTTGACACTTACTCTCCTGTTACTAAAATTGCATCTATAAGGATGTTGTTTGTTATTGCCTCAGTATTTAAAATTCATGTGCACTAAATGGATATTAAGACAGCTTTCTTAAATGGTGATCTAAATGAGGAAATTTATATCGTCCAGCCCGAGGAGTTTAGAGTGCTGGTTAAGAACAAAAGGTGTGTAAGTTGGTTAAGTCTTTGTATGGACTTAAACAAGCTCCCAAACAGTGGCATGAGAAATTTGAAAGTGAGATTTTCAAACATGATTTCACCTCTTGTAATGTTGATTCTTCTATTTATGTGAAATCAGGTGCCAATGGTTGTATGATCATAACTCTTTATGTAAATGATATGCTTATTTTTGGTATTAGCTTATCTATCATTGATACTACTAAGAGTTTGCTAAAGTTTTCTTTTGACCTTGGACCTGTGGACTTTATTTTGATAATCAAAGTTGATAGGACTGACTCTAATTTTAGGTTGAATCAAACTCATTATGTTGAGAAAATTTTGAAGAATTTTGGTTAATATGATGTTGATCCAGTTAAGACTACCTATGATGCAAGTGTTACTTTAAAAAAATCTTGGTGACAATGTAAACCAAGCTGAGTATGCTAAAATTCTTAATAGTGTGATGTTCTTGATGAACTATTCTCGTCCTAATATTGCATACTGCATAAGTAGACTTAGTAGGTATACTCATAATTCTAGTTAAGAGCATTGGAATGCATTGATTCGTTTGTTGAGATATTTGAAAGGTACTATGCATTATGGATTATCTTTTGGTGGTCATCCTCCTATATTAGAGGGGTATTTTGATGCTAACTGAGTTACGAAGAGTGAAGATATACACTTTACCAGTGGTTATGTTTTTACCTTGGCAAGAGCTACAGTGTCTTAAAAATGATCCAAGCAAACATATATTGCAAGATCAACAATAGAAGTTGAGTTTATGGCTTTAGAGATGGCATCACGAGAAGCTGAGCGGCTAAGGAATCTCTTAGCAGATATCCCACTTTAGGAAAAACCAATTCCTTCTGTGTTCCTTCATTGTGATTCGCAGGCTGCTATCATGTTGCCAAGAACAAGGCACATAATGGCAAAAGTAGACATATCAGATTGAGACATAAAATTGTTTGTACTTTAATTAGACATAGTGTAATTTCTCTAGACTATGTCAAGTCAGAGAGAAACTTAGTGGATCCATTTACAAAAGCTTTGTGTAGGAAACTAGTTTCATAGCATGCTAAAAGGATGGGGTTGAGCCTAACTGTGCAGTTACCTTATGATGGGCACCAATCTTAAAAAACCAAGTTCAGTAGATCAAACTTAGTTATATGGTGACTAATTACTTGTATATTGTTTGTGGAATAATACTAATATACATTCAGTTGTTGCATTGCATCCCTTAGCATAATTTTACTGTGTTTGATAAAGTTGAATTGTTTAATCCTTAATGAGTTTCATAGCCCAAGATTAGGTGGTGTGAGCAATACACACTTGATAGACTCACCTAAATGATTGTGGGGGGGCTAGCCAGCCTCCTATGAGAGTATTTGAGCTATCTCTCTAGAGTGATCATAAGACTAGGACATGTTGAGGTTGTTTATTTCTCTAGCAGATTCTATCTCCAATTTTCTTGGACACCAGGTTCAAGACCTAGTTCACCTGGTTGTTCATCAATCTTTCTCTTAAAGTATGACAGTTTGTTTCTCACGTTTTGGACCAAGTGGTTGATTGTTGGTATTGATTATTCCAAAACATCCCACTTTATTACACCATAATGCATGGCCTTACATTTTTATTACACAAACGTCCAAAATGTTCTAGCTTATTACCATAACGCCTTACATTCATGTGGTTTAATTGTCGTTGTTATTGTACTCCAATGTTCTTATTTTTAGTATATATATATACGACCCATGCATTGCTTTACACCGACTTCTGCTTCTCAATCTGTCATACTTTCTTTCATTTTTCTCCGTACAACATTCCAGACCTTTTTACACACTTATTCACATCTGTAGTACAAAAGTTTATCAAGCATTATTCATTTTTGTTCTTTTTAAGCTTCATCAAACACAAGTCTTTACCTTTTGCTGTCGGATACAGTTCCTACTCCGCTCTTTAGAGTGCACTAAAACTGGTGGAGAAGGCATTAACCCTAGGGTCGAATCCCATTGTCCTGTTGCATCTCAGAGAGGCAATTTCCGACTTAGGGCAGTGATTCTCACGACTCCTTACATTAAAATAAGTTGTTCCAATTTAATTTTTCCTGTTTTTTTTTTGGGCTAACATCTACAACTTTTTCGGCTGTATTCTCTGTTGTCGATAGATAGCTAAACCAAATGCCTGAAAAAAGCTTTTTGACAGATTTTTAGATTTAGACTACAAGTTAAAACTTTCCCATTTCTTTTTCTCTGTATCTTTTTCCCTTGTTTTTGTCAACGTTTTGATTTTGCAGAAAATCTCGAGATTGTTCATGAGAGAAACGAGTGATAGAACTCGTTAATATCTTTGTCTTCTATCTGAGAGGAACTTGAAGCATTTCCAGAAACAACATCTCCAAAGCCTGTATTCCTGCAATGCTAAATGTACTTTAACAGGACTTTTGGCTTTTCTAGATTATCTTTTATCTTATTTCGAATTTGGAGCTTCTGATACTTAACAATTCTGAGAATCAGAAAGCAATCAAAGCATTCTCCAGTGGTGTTTATTGTCTGGAAAGCATTTTCTTAAGATGGCTGTTTTAAACTTTTCGAGATTCCCTGTGGAAACCATTGGGATTTGTGATTTGGTTAATTAGCCAGAATAGTAGTTTTGTTGGGGAGTATGGAGAGAGAGGACAGGGATTATTGAGGCTATGAAGTATGAGCAAAACAAGGATCCTTCTGTCCACTTCAGTAATGACAGGATTTCATGTGTCTTCTATGACTCCTCTTTTAACCTACTTAGCTGGAATTTGAAGTCGTAGATAGTTTCAAATGTGATGCTTTAAGGCATATGGGATGTAAAGTTCTCAAGTGAGTTTGAATATCTGGTAGCTTTTCTCAGTGTCCATCCAGCTCATTGACACCAAGAAAAGTGACATAGAAATTTGTGCTACATGATTCCTTTAACTTTCCTCTGCGTACTGAATACCTCTTTGTCTGCTCTGTCAGAATCTCATCGATGTATCTTCATCATCTGTAACATTTGCACCATTATACGAATTCGAAGTTTAAGTTCTGGGTATTTCTTCCTTCAACCAGAAATATTTGCAGATACTCCAGAAGCGTTTTCTTCTCTCATGATAATAATAACTAGGATCACTTGAAGGGATTTACCGCATACCTTTCGAAACCATTGTCACAGGTTATAGTTATACCCTTTTATAACAATCTGACTGCATATTGGCGTAGAAACTTCATCTTCCACAGTTCCACTCTTGTTTGAGCTCGTGAAAGTTACAGTCAAGTTCACGTAGTGACGTTTCTGTGTCGACTTTCGGACTATCCAGTATGCAGGATTTGCCCTAGTCGAAAGCATTAATGGAGTGATGTTTGCTGACAATGCAATGCAATTGTGTTGGGGGCAACAACTGCCGCTGCTTCTATTGGTTCATCTTCTCTATGGTATGCTTTCCATAGTTTTTAACTTACAAAATCTCTTGGGTTCAGATATTACAGAGTACTTAATTCTTCGCGGCAATCCCATTCCAGCATTTCATCAATTCTCCAAGCTCAATCTTACGTAATTCATTTTCGGATTTGAATGAATAAAAAACTGGAAGCATGCTAAACTTGTTAACTTTGTGTTACACGGACACTCATTGGATCATATGTTTGTTCTGAGCGTACACAAATTTCTGACTTCTACTCGCCATATTCAATTAACCCAGTTGAGTTGGATGCTTTTGATTTTGCAATGTTTTACACTGATCTTTGGAGTTTTATAACAGCTGAAGCTTCTGTTGCTTGCAAGAGCACAATTGACGGTCCTCAACGATCTAGCAGTAGCCTATGGAGATACATATGCCCGCAACAGCTTACAGGTGTGAACCAATATAAGCTGAATGGTCCAGGTGGTGAACCTTTGTAAGCTCCTCTCTCCCCCTTAGAAAATAGGCGTCTTATTCTTTGAATTAGTAATGAACTCCATCGGATGCAACTCAATTATAATCAGGTAAGCTAGCAGGAAGTTACTGACATACAGAAACAAATCCAATATGACAAATACATGATACGCATACAACTAAACATCTTAGAGCAGAATAATAAAGGAATCCTATTGGAAATTACCAGCCATATTCAAGTAATAAAAGGGAGAGCTGCTGATAATGCAGGTCTCAGCTCGAGCAACCTAGAAATTGCCATGTGACTCGTCCTTTACCTTGAGCTATATATATGAATGCACATAACATAAAACTTTATGTGCTTTTATAATTCTCTAAACCAATCTTCCCAACCAAGATTTTGGGAATTTTTTTGTTCTAAGACGAAGGCATAAAGCTAGGTTTATGAATAAATGGTGGCTGACTGCTACTTCTCCAACCTCTCTGTGATCGCACAAGGTATTTCTAATGACTAAACGGCGATGTACAGGTTGCCTGGGAGCCATTCACTTCTTCCACATGTTAACTTTGTCAAATATTCGCCTTCGGGTCCAAACTGTTTATTCTCAAGCTTTCGAATTAAATTACACGAATTGTATAGATCAAGCAGCAGAAAGACGGGGGCTGCAAGTGGTGGAACCAGTGCTGATATTCCAACATTGACACCTGTGGAATCCGATGACAGTAAGAACCCAGCAAAACCAAAAGCTGCTGCCATAGCTGGCGGTGTTGGTGCAGCTCTACTTGTGATCATCTTCGTGGTGCTTGTTTACTTGTGCTTGATGCATATTAAGAAATCTGTAAAGCAAAACTCAGACACAGAATCTTCTGCACAATCCGCTGCCCGTAAGTTCTACTCAATTCACTAATGATGCAAGAAAATAAGCAGCTTAGGATGTTCTTTTCTACTTTGTTTAAAATCCGTATGTTAACCAAATGCATGTTCTGCTTAATCGATGTTTATGCACACCTTTCACGTGGCTAGGCTCTTGGTGTAAAAATGATTCTCTGTTTGCTCTCAAGTGATTTGGGAAGTTTGGTTATGTTTTTTTCTCTGTTTCTAGTACAGTTGAGTTGCAAAGAGTTGATATTTTGCCGTATGCTGGTGCTGGGTCTTCATTCGGCACACAAGCTCTAAGACAGTTTTCCATTGAGGAGCTCCAGCATGCTACAAGCAATTTCAGTAAAAGTAAGATTATAGGAGAAGGTGCACTTGGTCTAGTTTATAAGGGATTCCCACTTGATGGATCTATTGTTGCCGTAAAGAGACGCATCAAGAACCCGATTCAGAATTTCTTTCACGAGGTGAATCTATCTATTAGATGAAGATGTTTCTCAATTTACTGGTTTTTATGCTTTGGCCATGCTCCCATCCAACGCAGGTGAAAATTATCGCTACAATAAACCATGAGAATCTTGTCAAACTTATTGGTTATTATGAAGATGGGCAACAGCAAATACTTGTATACGACTATGTATCTAACGGAAACATAGGAAATTATCTCTATGGTATGATTATCTTCTCACTTCTTTTTCTCTGTGCCAAAGCAAACAGGTGATTCATTAGTTTCCTCTTTTTCCAGATAGTAATGGCTTTCCAGTTGGAAAGTTGGACTTGAGACAAAGGTTGCTAATAGCTTTGGGAGCAGCAAGAGGTATAAGAAGGTTTATGTCCTTTTGTTGACATATATTTTATAAAATTTGATCCTTCAAACTCAACACTTCATTTTATCAGGAATTCAACATCTTCATGGTTTGGTACCTCCTTTCCTGCACATGCACTTCAGAACTAGTAATGTTCTTCTCACCGAAAAGTTTACAGCGAAAATTTCTGATTATGGTCTTTCTAAACTGGTTATGGAATTCAATCGTGTTGGATCATCTTCAGCGATTGACTGCTTCCTTGATCCAGAGTATGTTCATTCAATCATGTCTGGTCACTTATTTTGAGTCCTGGAGATATCAGTTTTGCTTTCACATGCAATGATGACCATCCGTTCTCTTCAACCTTGTTCACATATGCTAAACATCATCATAGTTTGTTCTTATAATGGTTAGAACAGTATAGTCTAATCTATCTTACCCATTTCCTCAAAGGTTAGATTCGTATGAGAACTTCTCAAAGCAAAGCGACGTGTATAGTTTTGGGGTTTTCTTATTGGAGTTGATCAGTGGACGTGAGGCTGATGGAAGCAGTTGGTCAAATTCTGGGCATAATCTTCTATTACACGTACAAACATTTCCTTTCCTTTGTTATCAACTCCACCACATATCCCCACTTATCCATTCATGTTATGTTTTCCAACATGTTACTGATTCTCTGCGTCCTGGATGAGATTCATTTAATGGCGATTACGCTGTAAAAAGAATGCATTTTTACACAATTCATTACGGCATGATGAACAGAAACTTTTGCTTACATTATATCTTTTATTAAAGCAAGGAGTTCATTGTTCGATCTGATATTACTTAGTTTAAATATTTTCCATATCTGTTGACCAATCTTCTCAGTTCAGCTTGAACCATGCTGATAAAACCTTTTGCATCATCCCATTGGAGGGATTGAAGGAAATATTTGTATTGTGATAGTTTCAGTAAGACTATTTTCATTCTCACTCAAGTTTTTTGGCTTTCCGTGCAGGCTACGGGTAGTGATCTCAAAGATTTTGTTGATAAGACACTTGGGGAAGACACCATGGGAGCTGCACAACAGATGATGAAGCTGGCTTTACGATGCGTGAATAGTTGTACAGAAAGGCCATCAATGACGAGTATTGTTCAAGAGATAGAAGAGATTCAAGCGAGAGAAATGGGTTACTTGCATTCTGAGGAGATCAGCGCCGTAATACTTGGCAGCGAACTCTTCAAATGATTATGCTCGTTTCCCCCGTATTCCTGTTCGTGGCGTTCTCTTTTTATGCAGTGTAACGATTTATGCATATGGAGTAGATTAATTTAATGTATCCCATTACTATTTTAATTAATAAAGATACTTTTATTTTTATTGATTATATTTGAAGTTTAATAGTTAACATAACATCTCTAAAATAATTACTATACAATGATAATATCATATTATAATTATGATATTCAATTTTTATTATTTATTATTATTAAATTATTTCTAATTTTAAATTTATCAAGATATATTAGCATAAATTATATTTCTTTCTTACTAAACACATAGCTGATTTCATAACTTAAAATATAAAGGTATTTAAACAAATGTATGAGGGCTTAATTAAAAATAAGTTCACTAAATTGTCTAATTGCAGAGACCCGAATAGAACATTATTTATGTATCTGTAAATTTTATCATTATGGTAGTTGTGTATGTGATTTTATACTTGAAATTATCAAGGTATTACAAATAGAAATTATTATATTTTGAAAATACTAATTACCTATTCTATTTAGGGTATATTAGTTGATAGCATTTGAATATAGTACCAACTATATAAAAATAGTTGAGTAAATTATAAAAGATTTGTAATTCTAAAGTAATTAGGAAAAGTATTTAATTATTTTTTATTAGTAGTAATTTAAAGATTTCTATTGTTAAAGTTTATTAACATTTGAAAAGGTTATTTTAAATATTAAATATAAATTAATTACTAAATAATAAGAATAAGCATGATTGATTTAAATAGAGTAGATATTAATATTTAATCAAAACATTAGATATAGAGATGTCAATAGGCCAGTCCGGCCCAGACTGCTCCTACCAAAATCGGGCCAAGCGGGATCCTTTTTGACATCCCTAATTAGATGACGAAATGCTTAAATTATATGTTATAACTATTTAATATTTAAGTGGTCAATTTTATACATGATTATAAATTATTTAATTAGATAATTAAAAAGAAATTTTCTTTATCTAATTATAATTATGAATTATAATTTATAATTTTAATTTTAATTTAATGTTCACATATAAAAAATTAAAGAAAAATTATTAAAATTGGTTAGATTAAATTTTGAAATTTTAAAAAGTTTAAAAATTAAATACGAGATTTAATTTGACTAAGATTAAATTTTATTTATAGTTAAGTTATATCTTTATATAACTAACAGTTTAATTTTAGTTGAAAATTTTTATAAATAGAAATAATATATATTATTTGTTATATGACTTCTAATATTTCATGAGTAATATTACTCATGAAATATTAGAAGTCATATATTAATACTATCGCACGCAAGTCATATTATACACCCAACTAATACCCATTAAAGCTAATTACAAATAAACTAATCATTTATCCAAAAAGTTTATTTTCTAATTATTTCCCTATAATAACCAATCATCAATGTAGATAGCCTTATTATTCGCATCTCTGAATGCAGGTCAGGACATCTTCTTCTCCACGATTATTTCTTCAAATAAATTTTTTTTGTGCAAGCTAAAAATCCTCTAAGGTGATTTGTAGGTTTCGATATGGTTGAAGCCTCTTGCTTTGCCTTAATTGCTTAGTTGGAGACTTCCCCCTTCCTCATGCTAAGTTGTTTTAGTTAGTTTATTTCCCCCATTCTAACACTTTTATTGATTAATTGCAAGGGTTGCATTGCTTATCATTATAGGATTGTTCATTCTGCCTTTAGAGCCTCCACGTATAAATTAGAGTTGGGCTAATGCTATCATACATGATTATGAGAATTTTTTAGAATTTAAGGGGTATTTTTGGACTAGAAAAATGTCAAATGGCAGAACAATTGATAAGTAGTAGTAGAAATAAGAGTCAAATGACAATGGAAATTTTTATAAATGACATTGGGATTTAATGACAAGTGTTATTAAAAATTGGGAAAAATTTGGATTGAAAATTGGAGATAAATGGACTGGTAGATTAAAAGACCAAAAAAATACCATGAGAAAGTGACATGTGATATTTTGGTCTTTCACTTGCTAATTATGATACATGCTTCTCTCGACTCCACCTTCTTCATTTTCTTCATCTTCCTCCCTTTCTCGCGACACTCTCTTCTCTAAGCATCAAAGATGAACCTTTCCATCACTAGGTTCTTGCTATGTTTTCTTCTTGATAGAAAACCCACCTATTCTACTTTGGCAAGATGATGATCGAGTATGTTGAAGAAGCTAGGGTTAAGAGTGTTTTGAGGACATTGAAGCTAAACAAGTAAGTATAAGCATTTCTCTTCTTTATTTGTTGAATGAAACATTTTTTGATGATAGTTAAGAGTTAAATGATCATAAAATGAGGATGGGTACATGTTAAAACGTGAATGAGAAATGTGGGTAGATTGATGTCTTTCTTTTGTGTTTTTATGGGTAATAGATTATGGAATGATATAATGTTAGAAAAGAAATGACGAGAAATTGAGTTATGATATTAGAATAACGAAATGTTCTTGAAGTGTAAGCCTAAGAATAAGCTAGACACATACAAAATATAAGGATTGAATGGTGAACTTAAAATGATCATATACAAATAAAATGTAAACCTAAGTTCAATTAGACATATATGAATTATGAAATAAGAATGAGCATAAGATATGAATTTAGATAATATACCCGAGATTGTCATTGAGCATGCATTATACACAATACATATACATATGTTTGTGATTAAGTATTCATAAGATTGTGCAGTTAGTAATGTGTTTGCAATATGTGTTTTGCATAATGATGATACAAGATAGAACGTTCGGATCCAAACGTTTTCAGATCATGGAAGCTAATGTCAATCTAGAGCGTACTGTGAGTCAACCTGGATATTCTTACTTTAAATGATTATTCTGTTTATATTATGCACTGAATGATTATATGAATATGATTGTACTGATTCTAGATATTGAATATCCGAGGCGTTTGATACATGAATATCATATTGGAAGTGCTCATTGTATGTGAATTTGACGAAATAAGTGATACTCAACTTGATTGTTAAATGACGGGCAAAATTTCGAAGAAAAATGTGAATGTGCATGTGAATGAAATAAGTGATTCTGAAGTTAAATGTTGAATGCCAGACCAAGGTCCAATGACATGTGTAAAGTGAAATAAAGTGATTGATTGATCTTATGTGATTGATGCATTTCATTACATGAATGCATTATAACATAAAAGCTGTTGTGACCGGAGTAGCCGCCGAAAAAGAGCTTAAAGCTCATAAAGTGAAAAAAGAGCTTAAAGCTCAAAATGTGATTAAGAGCCAAAGGCTCACTATGTATAATGAGCTCAATATCCCCGACGGATACAGGACAATTATCAATGAACCCGGTATCTATAATGGATATAAGACAGTTATAGGCTGTAACATCCCATCACTGATGAGAAGGATAAAATAGTAATTTGGGACGGGTTATGAGTGTGTTTTCGTATCTCGGCATGTTCATGCATAATATAGCCTTTATCTATATGTGAATGAAAATTTTTGTTTATGCACATGATTGTATATGCATTCATGACATTTCCTGGTATATGTGTCTAAATGTGATTTTTGTGAAAAATGTGATTTTTGTGCTTGAAAAGTGAATTGGAGTGAAATTTTGTGAGTTTTACATTTTTGGGGAATTTTAGAAATTTTTCCGAAATTTTTCGGGGAAAATTTTTAGATCGGAAAAATTGCCAAAAGGCGGACTCATGGGATTTTCGGTACTGGAAATGACTGTCCTATGGCACTGGAATATTGGGTACATGATTTTAGGAATTATTGATTTTAAGCCATTGAAAATTTGATGAATTAGAGATTAAATTCTATTAGGTTCTTTTATTAAAAGTCATTAGTTTGATTTTTTCTTTTAAGTGGTAAGTGTCATGACATGTGTCATGACACTCTTTAAACATTGAATTCCCTTGTTAAAGCCCACGACACCTTGCAAATTAGAAGGCAAAATGAGTTTTGTTTTCATGCTTTTCTCCTTCATCTTCGTTGGTTTGCTTCCTTGTCCCTTTTGATAATTTTTGCTCATCTTTTCCACCTCCTCCTCCATTGCTTGCTCTTCT
>JANITX010000211.1:13489091-13513403 GCA_027564395.1 Erythroxylum ulei
ATAATGAATGTTTGTTTAAGATTCTGGAAATTCATGTATGAAATGTTGCGTACATTTTGGAATGTTTATTTTTGAATTCTATGCTTTCACGAAATGTTTTGTATTCTGTATGTTCTGTGTGTGTGGCAATCATAATATCCTCCCAGGGGGTATTAGGGCGTCACAAACTCACAATATTATCCTTTTGATCCAAGGCCATAATTTCTACGAAAAAAAGTCATTGATTCCATTCGTCCCAAAAGAGCTATCTGACTTTAGTCCTAAAACTACTTCCTCTATCTCCTTTTCAGATACAGTCCTAAAACTACTTCCTCTATCTCCTTTTCAGATACAGTTGTTTTATATCTTTGTTTGAGGAATGAAATTCTTTAAAAGAATTGAGGGTGAATTGCATTGCTTATGAGATCCTAGTGTACCTTTGAAGAAGTTGAACACTTCTAACTAATCTAATATTGTTTTGCCATTTTGATTAACCAAGAAGGAGATTATGTTTATATTTTTCCTTGCATTGACATAGACTTAAGAATGAAAATTGTGCTTATGTATCCTTCGTTAATCCACAAAGTTTTGGCTTTTTGCCTCAACAGAAAGGCATGGACTTCTAACGCTTCATAATAGGTTCTCAAAGCTTCTCTTTCATCTTCCATTAGTGAAATATCACTTGAGTTGAGGTATATTTGGTGTTGTATAGATATCAACTTAGTTTTAGCTTCTTCAATATTCCTTTGAATGTCTCTATATCTAGATATATTTAGTACATTCAACTCTTTCACCATTTCTAACTTCCTTACACAAATGAAGGATCAATAATTGTCCACTTTATATGCTATCCTTTTAAAACAGCTGCTTCAAATCCCTTAATTCCTATAAAATTGTTGAAATGAAAAGGCTCTTTTGTGGATAGAGGTGTAAGATTTTAAACAGTGATAGAGCTATGGACTGAGAAGAGCGGATCACCAAAGGAGGCAAAGTTGTTAGGAAAAAGCTTCCATCCAATCCTCATTTATAAGGACGTTGTCCAATTTTCTCTAAATATTCCAATTCCTTTGCTTTTTATTGCTTCATGTTAAGAGATTCCCTTCACGACTTAAATCTACTAATTATATATCCTTCACACGGTCTCTTAGATCAGTGGTATAAGTTTCCAAGCTACTCGTAGCTTCAAAAATATGAATAGTACTATTAAAGTCACCCATAATTATCCATAGGACAGTGGTGGATGAGTGAATGTCACCTAAAGCTTTCAATAGATTATTCCTTAGATATTTCAGACTAGCACCATATACTAGAGTAAAATAAAATTTAGTACAAGTTTGGCTCGATCTTACCTCAATATTTATAAGTTGATCAAACATTGTAATGGGAAAGATTTACACCTTACCTGGGTCATAAACCAAAAGGTTTTGCTGATAAATTAAAAATTGTTAATTTTTGAATTAAATATATTTTAATTTTTTATTGAATGAGTGCATTATCTTAGGCATTTTTAATTCATATAAATAGATGCAATATCTCCACTCCTTCGTAATCCTAGTAAATGCAAAGAAGGAAACTTAATAAGTTATCGAAATGCATGAACACAAAACTTTACATGTCTTTTAAATAAAGGCAAATGGTCCAATTTATCCCCTAAATTTGGTTTAAAAAAATTGAAGATACCATTGTTATTTCTAATATCAATTTAATGTTTATAAAATAGAGCAATTTGCCTAAAAATGCTTACTCTGTCGCCTTTTTGTCAAATAAATGTTACCTCCTTACTAAGTTAAGCCACCTAGGAATGCCAAATAAAGTCTGTTACTATGTCAGATAAGGTCAACTACTAATTTATTCTAATAACTCTTGTTGCAAAAAACTTAGCAGTTTATTAATTAATCAGTTAATTTTCAAAAATTAATAAGTTCTTATAAACTGAAATACACACTAACTTGTCAATTTGGGATCCAATTCGGAATTATCCTTGAGAGGTGTCGAGAAGGAATTGGAATGGTTTAATATCGATTCATACAAATATAGAAGAAGAGGTTCTCTGTTGATTCAAACGCTATACCTATGAGATAAGGATAGAGAAAGAGGAAAAAACCGAAGATTTCACATAGTACTTATTTTGATCGAAAAATCAATCTAATTTTCTTGTACCTTTCACTTAATGAGAAAATGAGTTCGATTCTACAGGATCAAACCAAACCTATGGGACATAAGGAATGACGGAAGGGAATCCAAAAAGAGTACTTTTTATTTAACAATCTTTTTTTTCAATTAGATTTAAAATTCTTTGAATCTTTTGATCTTACTTCAAATTTTTTAAATTTTATTCAATTTTTAACCGATTTTATGATGGTTTAATACCAATTAAACCTTTTAAACCTTAAACCTCTTATTTTATCGATTTAACTTTCAGCCTGGTTTTTAAAACATTGATAAATATAGTCATTCTATCCAGATGACAATGTTTAAGAAAATTTTCAAATGACCCCTGTCAAGGTCACCTTCCTTTGAGCTCTAACCAACATTCATTCCAACTTCCTGATGAAACATTATCAGGTTAAAGAGTTATCACCTCCTCTTCCAATATTTTCGTTCTTCTTCACTTTCTGGTGGTGACAATACATTTGTTCCCATGTATCCTCCTCCACTATTTTCATTCTTCTTTACATAATGCTGATGAAAATACATTTGTTCCTTGATGTTCTTATGTAGAGTTGAGTAACATTGTTTTATTTAATTGCTTCATGATGTATTTTTTTAAGTGCCAATGACTTCCTTTATTTGTTCTTATGATCTTAAATTTCTTTGCTTTTGATTTGTTTCATGTCCCTTTCAAGTTGTATCTCTTTTTTTATTCTTGTTTTCTTTATTTGTTAGTCCTTTTTAGACTAACTCAATTTTAAATACTTCTCATTTACTCAACTTTTATTGGTCCTCTCTCACTTTTCTTACTCTCTAAGCTTTCTAGGTTTTATTGGATTTTTTAAGCTTAAAGGTTTTTGCATTTTGAGGATTTTGTTCATCTTTTATTAATCTAGATGTAGTTAGTAATGGGTCTATTAAATTAAGGTTGAAGTCAAATGTTTTCAAAACGTTATAGTCTATTTTAAATATTAGAGATTGTTTGAGTTTAAATTAATTTTACGAAAAATGCTAGGATTTAAATTGACTATTTTATCATTTAATTTATGAACATATTTAGATAAAGAAGGGATTAAAGATGACATATTGACTCTAGCATATTAAGTTTAATTCAAAATTAATGGATCAAACTTGAATTAATCAAAATTTTTGTTTGATTCAAAATTGGAAGGTTAATTTAGCTTGATTTGAACAAGTCCGATCCAAACAAAACGATGTCATTTTAAATCGAATTCTAAGTTTAATTGAACCTTAATTAAGAGTATGATTCAAAGTTTTATTGAAATCTCGCTTATGTAAAGTCTAAAGTCTTTTTTTACTTGAGTCTAATTCAAAATTAATTTGGATTTACACATTCCTGGCAGAGATTCCTTTCCAAAAAGAATCGAAGGTGTAATTCTTTCGGATTAAAAACAAAACATTTCCTGAGAATCCTAAATTCGTGGTTCCGCTCTCATATTCTTATCTTCTTCCATGTAGAGAGGACAAGGAAATATTAATAATTGGAGAAGGGCAAAACATTAAATAAAATAATAATGAACCATATGTAACGATGGCTACATCTTAACTAAATTCTTAAATCAATAATCGGGTTGTTTAGAACAATAAAAGACGACGAACGCTAAATTCGAGGTGATCTGATTACCGGATTGAAGTCCCAAATACCGCAATGGCATTGGCAAGGGGTGACTGCACATGATTCCATGTGCGTCGCTTTTGCAAGAAGCAACCTGTAAGTGCAAATCTAGTCAACTCTTAACTCTTGTGCAAGCAGCGATCGGTATAGTTTCCACCTATCCTACCCTTAGCCTTTTCACCCACTAGATCCTGATCTTCCTTCGTGTAAACTTCAGCTATTATTTATATTTAAATCTACACACCTTACTAAGGCATAGGTCGCGGCTTTAATTGTGTAATATCTTGCACTAAGCTCGAAGTCAGCCTAGGATACACCTATCATTCGATTCTCACTAATCACACGTCTTTTTAAGTGTCTTAACGAACTATTCTTTCTTTTCAATTTATTTCGCTGTGGAGCGGTCCTGTCGCGCTCTGGCTCTCTCTCTCTCTAAAGATTGTCTTTTCAATTTCTTCTCGAGTTCTCAGAGTTTCCTCTCTCTTTCTTTCTTTCTTGAGTATTCCCTCTCTCTCACAGTTTCCTCTCTCTTTCTTTCTATCGCTACTGGTGCTTGCTCCTTTACAATTTCAAGGAGACGAGAAAGGGAATACTCAAACTCAGATCCATGGCAGCGAGACTTTTGTTCTTTGCATTTCTAGCTTTCTCTTTACCACATTTCGCTGTTTCTCAGGATTCGCCCACTCCGGCCCCTGAAAGCGGCTCCGCAGACAACGACAAATCTCCACTTCCCGCGACTGAAGGCGGATCTCCCTCGATTTCGCCTTCCGTATCCCCGCCTGCGCCGCCGCAGCCAGATCTTGCTCCTGGTTCTTCTCCCACGCCGGCCAATGCGCCTCCTAACGTTCCAGAAGTTCCGACTCCGGCGCCGTCGGAAGTAAGTGACGCAGATCACAACATAGATATGGAAGCAGAAAAGGATGAGGGGAGCAAGTCTGAGGGAATGAGCGGGGGGAAGAAGGCGGGGATCGCGATCGGAGTACTTGCAGCGGCTGCTGCAGTTGGATTTGGAGGAGTTGTGTGCAAGAAGAGGCGGCAGAATCAGAGAAGAGCTCGGTACGCCGACGCTGTGAGGAGTGAGCTTCTTTGATGGAATCAGCGTTAGTGGTGACTCGGAAACTTAAAAGCACTAGGCGGTTTATAGATTCTTTATATAAAATCATATTCTAATTTTTCCTGTTTCTGAGTGATTGATGGTATACAGTTTAAAGTTATTGGTTACGTTCATTCATTGTTCATCATTACCCTAGAATTTATGAGTTAAATGTTGATGCTAATATTGATAGTTAATCTGCTTGTCTATTGTTATGAAGTATATAATGTATGCATGATATTATACAACATTACATGTAAATAATATAACTTCCACCTAAGTTCCCTTGAATGGAGCTCCAAGGGCAAGGGTCGAACGGTCATATTATCACAACTTCCTCCAATAGTATTCTCGCTATATTGGTTCATGATACATCACCGTATTGGATAATAACCGGAATTTGAGAGCTGAGAAGTTCCTTTAAGAGGACAGTCACACAAAAAATACAAGAATGAAGAACGATGCATTTGATTCTAATCCAACTTCCTAAAAAATGCATCAAACAGCACAGGAGCTTACATATACGATGAAATCATACAAGAAGATATTGCCACACCACAAGGTGCGTTTCTGGACTTTGGGAACTTTACATGTACAAAGAGAGTGATGATTGACAGTGATCTAATTTCTTCTGCCACATTATTGCTTTCCTACTACTTGTTTGATCTTACTCTTCTGGAGCAGTAGGATCCACCCATCGTCCATTATCTTTAATTAGCTGGATCAAGGCATCAGTTGCCTGCTCCATGTCGATCCCACGCTTCACCACAGTCTAGAATGTATCAAACGTCCCATCAGTTTCACATACAATCTAAACGCAAACTAACAATCAATAGTGCTCCAGAGGAAAAAATAGCAGAAATTCTATGAATATGTATATCATTTGTGCAAGTCTTCCACACTAACTTTGAACATCTCCTACTTGTGGTGCATTAAACTTTTGTATGCAAATTTTGGTACATTTAAAGATAGACATGAATGTATGTGGGTATTCATTGCTAAAGGAAAGAATGCAATACCTTTCCGACATAAAGGTCAATCTTTCCAGGAGCACCACCAACATAACCAAAATCGGCATCGGCCATTTCACCAGGACCATTGACAATGCAACCCATGATCGCAATCTAAAGAACATGGAAGAGTTAATTATTGTTCTTAATCTCAACAATATAATAGGAAGCCAAATAAAGGATTTATACTAACCGAAACACCCGGCAAGTGTGCCGTCTTCTCTCGTATTTGTGCGCTTACGTCTTGAAGGTCAAACAAAGTTCTACCACAGGATGGGCACGACACATATTCCTGTGGATGAGATTTTTAGTAATTAAAGAAGTCATGATATCTCATTCTTCAAGTACACCCAGTTTGCTGCTAAAATAAACGCTAAAGCCCCTACCGTTTTTGTATTTCTCATTCTGCAACCTTGCAGTAAGTTGAATGATGTATTCCTGAGGAAATCGAAATCCTGATCTGGGGCTTCTACAAATATACCATCTCCAAGACCATCTACTAAAAGTGCCCCAGCATTTGTACCAGCACCAATTACCAAGTCATCCCTGCAAATGCAAAAACACATTTCAAGTCAAAACCATATAATTGTTGTTTGTTAATAGAAGATATTAAGAAGGTTTGTGATTACCTGTGAGTCCCACATGGAAACTGAATATGGTGAATTACAGGGAAATCCAGACCATTGTCACCTAAATACTCGAACAACCTATAGTGAACATAAAATTCAAACTGTCAAACTCGACCAGAGGTCAATAATACTGCTATACATTTGGCATATATTTGAAACGAAATATTTAGGACCGTGAGAGAGAAAAATTCCTAAAGCAGAAATTTTGGTACACCAAATGATTTAATGGGCACATCCTAGTCTCCAGTCAATGGTTTTCCCAAGCATCTTGCATGACACTCTTGACAAATATGGCCAACAAGAAAGAGTTATAAGCAAAAGGGTGGTTAAAACTATCCAAAGCTCTCTCTCCCTCGTTCTCTCTACAATTAAGAGTCCAAGTACACATGCTTATATTCATGGAAACGTGTGATTTTTTGTATGTGCCTTTGAGGCTAATGTAATCCTGTTTACTGCACTAATGTAAATGCATGAGAAGAAAGGTTTTTATAAAATTCAGAGCATCATTACCTCCTTCCCGCTTGCAGTCTACCATTTTTATCTTCTGTAACTGGCAGGTTATGGAGAAGCATTGTGACATCAATGTCCTTGAGGATCTCCAGTTCTTCAAAGGGCTCATCCCCACGTACAGACACAACCAAGCGGGTACCTGAGAGGTAATTTCACATTGTCATATGTATATCCAAAATTTGAAACTAAAGCTGAAGAAAACCAAAATGAGACACTGATTGATAATTTAATTGTCTGAGAAATTGTGCGAAGCTTCACCTTCTGGCAAAAGTTTGTGAGCTCCAGTTGATAACTCCTTTAGATTTACAAGAACCATGGCATTGGACAAGGGCTTTGTTAGCTGCTCTGACAAAGGGACTATTACTCCCATACTGATATCTATAAGCCTTTTGAGAGCCAGGCGCTGGTATGTTAAGAAATGTTGTATCAGAACCATTCTGAATCTTATTTGAAATATTCATAAGATGAGTTTGTTTAATCATAAGCCTGGGCACAGTTAGTTAAAGAGGCTTGTTTCTTTTTCTGTAGAATGAGATAAATGAAGATGGAGTTGGGATTTTACAGCATCGCTGTTATCTACTGGTGGAAGCTCCCTCAGCGTGATAGAATCTACTGTTGCCAAATCCTAAATAGGGAGACGTGTGTAAGTGAAAAAAGACAGAACAAGTATATCTCATAACACCACTTAAACATTTAATAGTGACACGGACCTTGAAGGGCATCCCAACAACAAGCTTTGCTGCAAGTGACTTGTAGAGAAGCTCTGGCGCCTGGAAGAGAGAACAATGATTGATGAAGCGATTAATCTCAATGTACCTCCCCTAAGGAGACTGAAGAGAGCTGAAAAGGGGAAGAGGTCAATGGTACCTTCAGTTGATCTAGAGATACTGACATGAGAACTGAGCCATCACGGTGCAGGACACCTCTATAATCTACCTCCTCACCCTGTAAATCAAGAAAGATTCTGACTTTCCAAAGTGCATATTGCAAAGCCTGAATAGAGGAATTAGGCGACAAATGCTATGAAAAATTTTGGTGATAACCTCCTTTTGGACTGGCAGTTGGCCAGATCGGCGTTGGAAATCAAAATAGTGTCTGTGCTTTTCTTCAAATGGTGCCTGGCGCAGAAAAGTTAATCAAGAGCTAAGCAACAGGATATAGTAGAGCATGGTGCAGTACCGAAGCAAGTTAACACAGCAAAACACAATATAGAAGCATACCACTCCCTTCTGAAATTCTGATGCTTTCATGCCTAGGTTCGCCAACCGTCTGCAAGGATCTATCTCCAGCTCTGGTGGTTCTGTAAGTGAGACTCTGATTGTATCACCCAAACCATCCTGCACATGCAACAAAATTCTTGATTTTACAATGAAGAGATACATCAATGCCCTCTAAGACTTTATATTAACCATGCATAAAGAACACAGATAGAACCAAGAACAGGCATATATGAACGCAGTAAAGAAATCATGAAGAGACAAATTTCAGTCTCACTCTCAGCAATGTCTCACACAGTTTCTCCTTAAAATCCATTACAAAATGAACTTGAGCAAAATCATGCATGTAGTTCCAATGCAATAGAGACATTTAAAAATTAAAGTGCCACAACCTAATGCACTATGCTGCCAAAAGGACGTAAGTTCAAGCCTATATATCTGTTACATGCATATTATTGAAAGGAGAAATTCCCTCCTTTAAGATCCCATTCTGGTAATCATAATTGTTCTCTTTACTATGATAATCTAAGCCGTTACTCATGTCCAATATAATTGGCACTATAATGATACCTGAAGAAGAGTCCCAATCCCGATTGCAGATTTCATCCGGCCATCTTCACCTTCTCCAGCTTCAGTGACACCTAAGTGCAATGGATAATCCCAACCCTGAGCATACATTTCTGCTACAAGCAGACGGTATGCCTGAACCATCACAACCGGGTTGCTTGCTTTCATTGAAAAGACAAAATTATGGAAATCCAACTTGCGGCAGATCCTTGCAAACTCAAATGCAGATTCAACCTATTTGATAGAAGCAAATTGCGTTGATGCCTCTAAGTCTTAACAGTAGAAAAACAATTTTTAATTTTTCAGTAGTATGAAAGAAAATAGCTCTTTACCATTCCCCTAGGAGAATCTCCATAATAGCTCATTATACGATCTGAAAGACTCCCATGGTTTGTCCCTATACGCATTGCCCTTCCATATTTCTTACATTTCTCAACCAATGGTGTAAAAACCTGGTGAAATGAACACCATGAGGTTGAGCTTAAAACACCGAAGAAGCTAAATTTAGGTAGAGCTTAAAAGACTTTGCAAAGGGCCATGAGGTATTTGACCTGCTCAATATGCTCAAGCTCTTTCTGATAGTCATATTCAGTGTACTCTAACTTCTCAAACTGTGCCCGCCTATCAGCTGCAATGAACACCATGGTGAACCAGTAGAGTTGTTTAATTATCTAAAATTGGTGTAAAAAGGGACAAATCTGTACCAAAATTTCCCGGATTAACGCGGATTTTGTCAAAGCACTCAGCCACTCTCAAAGCAACAGAAGGAGCGAAGTGGATGTCAGCAACCAGAGGTATAGTGTAACTGCAGAAATAAGATATCAGTTTGATGGTTGATCAGCATGCCAATCAAGCAACACAAGTTAAACCAGACTTACTTTTTCTGCACAAGAGAGTTTTTAATTTCAAAACACGCATCTGCTTCTCTCTTCCCTTGGACTGTTATCCGAACAATATCTGCTCCCTTGTCCGCTATTCTCATTACCTACCAAAAGTAAGGCAGTTAATTTGATGGAACAGAGAGTAAAATTGAAATAAACCCATATAGATTATCAATGCAAACTTGAAGTTCTCTATCAATACACAAATTTCTACTTGGAGCTAAATATCAATGAGTAAATCTTTAAAAGTCTTAAGTTTTTTCTTTTTAATCATGACTCTGAACTCGAGCAGTCGTATTTCAAGCCTTTGACTCTTGTCTGAAGGTAATTTTATTATCCTCGGCCCAGATAGTCAAGAGAAAGATGTAGAGACATGAAAAAGGAATAAACAAGTAACACCACATGATGATCCTGACGGAATTTTGAGTCACAATGACCTTTGTGATTGTCTATTCCGCAGCTTGGATATAAGAATTGGAAAGAAAGAAGTGATAAAAACCTGTTCAACCGTTCCAGCGACATCCTTAGTATCACTTGTTGTCATAGTCTGAATTCTGATTGGATGCTCACTACCAAGAGGCACATTTCCCACCATGACAGTTCTCGTCTTCCTCCTGACTGTCTTATGAACAGATTCACAGTACTTTTGTCTGGGAACTACAAGGAAATAAACAATGATTAAGCACAAGAGTCAAAGTACAAAAGAAAGGTGATTACCAGCCAAGACCTCCAAATCAGATAAGAACACCAACTAGCTAGCTCAAGCAACTACAAGGCAACGGGCTCATTAAAGAATGCAAAAACTTCAAATCAATACTTGCCTAATAAAGGGCTTCCCTCCGAGGCTGGCTCAAGCTCAACGGTTGAGTTGCGAATCATGGAAACTCTTTTGCGACCAGACTTGACCTTCTTCAAGTCACAAACTCTGACGAAATCCAAGTTTTTGGCACCCAAGCACGTGTCCCTGCTCTTGAGACCCGTAAACGATGTGGGTACAGCTCCAGTTGCCATTTCGACCAAGAATCACCCTCACCTACTTATTTCCACGATCACATTACAAACAATGTCTAGATCAATAAAAACGTACCAGAACTAAAAGTAGCATAAATTTTGAATCTTTGCAACATTCTTTCAATCCAGACTATGATTAAGCAAACAAACAAAAGCACCAAGAGAGATTTTGTAATGAGATAACAAATTATCTAGCTACCAGGCTCTCTTCTCTTCTTCTTCAAAAGAAAAAATAAACAATCTTCTTTACTCGAATCCCACGCAATTGGAGAACAGAGTAGATAAAATGGTTCTAATATCAATCAACAACTATAGGATTGAAGCCAAGAACTCCTCAAGTAAATTCAGAAATAAGAGCCGCTTGATTATTGTTACCTCAAGAGAAACTTTACAGACAGTTGAAGTATAGAGAGTGAAGGGAAGGAACAAGATAAGAGAAAAGGAATTAGTAATGAGAGACGTGGTCGTCCTGGCTCTGGGCGAGGATTTGGAAGCCAAAGGAATGTATATCTATGAAAACAAAGGGAAGTGGCACTATACGCCAACAACCATGTCTGAGTGTGAGCATCCTTTTGTACCGTTTGGCTGTTGAATTCTTTCGAGGTTAATCCATGCAAATTTACCCTTTATTTTCTAAAAATAAATGAAAAAAAAAAGAAGAAACATAAAGATCAGACAAGTCAAGAAGAGGCAGCCACAAAATTACCAAATAAAGTACTATTAATTAGTATATTCTATTGCAGGGAGGAGGACACTCCTATCCTAAAATAAGGAATTAGGATATATATATCATTGCCATATCTGTATTTTCTTATTAGTTAAATAAGTCTCGCTTGGCTGCTAGTCAACAAAATACAACCCCCATTTATTTTAATGTTTATACACTTTGACTTTTAACATTTCCACGAGAGAGCGTGAGAATTTTAAGAATAGTGTATAAAGAAAGAATCAGATAAGTAACTAATTAAAGGGTTAATAGTTTAATCGGAATTAAATCGTAATCGAATCGATGACTAATAAATATGTAAATTTTATTTTATATATTATATATATAAGATAATTTTTAAACACACTATTTAATTATTTATCTAATTGTAAACTTAACTTAAACGTTCAAATTTTAAAACATACAAGTTTTTTTTTAAGTTCACCAACACAACATAAAATAAGATAACAAAACTCACCCGTTATATTTCATCAAAAAGATTTTAAAAAAAGATTACTAATCATAATATTCATTGAAGTTGAAATTATCAAAATTAAGATATTTTAAATAAATCGATCGGTTCTTTCTTTCACTGATTTAGAGGTTTTTTTCGATCCGATCGTAAAATAAACGGGTCAATCATTCACAAAAAAAATAAGGTTAAATTGAACATTTTCATGCTTCGAGTCACCTATTTGGTCCGATTTTTAAAACACATGTACAAACACACACATGTTCATTTCACTATGCTCTAATTAACATGAATCTTATGGATTAAAAAGGTCAAATTTAACGTATTTAATATTAAAAGCTTTCCGTTTTACGAGGGTTTAGAGAGACTCGTAACATTTAGCTGTAGATGGGATGGGATGGGATAGTCAATTTTGTCCATGACATTCATGTTCAACGTCGGCAGGACGCAATGACTTGTTTCATTAGCAGTTTAATTGAGGGTCAAATTACTTGTTTTCATTATTCTGATACTGTATCTTATTTTATTTTATGGTAAGAACTGAATCCTTTCAATTATATGATGGGTGGAGGATTTCGCCTGTCTTGTCAAATGTCAAATCTTTAAATTACCAAATCATTGATTTACTTGCAAATAGTGTGTTGTGTATCGTCAAAAAATTGCCATCTCACGCACCATTGTGGGACATCATTTCCATCTTAAAAACGTTTTCGGCCTGGAAATGTCAGATGGAAACAAAGTAGCCTAGCAGGTTACAAACTGAGCTTTCTTTGACAAATGAAGTTTTTAGTATATATATACATATATATTCCCGTTAATGGCGATTCTTGGAATAGATTATTATGGAATTCAGAAGACCAGCAACCTTGCCATTTTTTTTTCATCTTCCCAAAAGGCCAGCTGTCTTATTGACTAACTCGGTGTAGTCCCTGATGATTAATTATAACAAATTTGCAGCAGCAGCAGCAGCAGTAACATGAAATCAACAATGGACTACCTTATCACTTTCTGCAATCAAAATCAACCAACATCAAGATGTCTAATAATGTTTGCTATACAAAACTTAATTCCAAAAAGAGGTACATAACATTGATTTCCATGTACAAGGACAAGCGTATTCTCAGTCAAAAATTAGTTTGGAGATACGAAGCTGAGAAGCTTTACTAGTGTATTTCTCCTTGCAAGCTACACCAGTCTCTTCTTTGGTTAGGCTTCATGATATACTACGGCTAATAGCAACCCTAGCAAGAGAAGAAGGTCCTAGCTCAAGAAAAGCAATACCATCAAACAGAAACCAGTTTGTGCTAATGAATGATGTAAGTAGTTCTTTGAGAAGTTCATACAGACAACTTCTTGCTCCTTTTAATGATACGGTTCTGGGGACGACATGGGGCTTTCCTTGGACTTCTTCCCCCATACATCCTTCCGATTACAGTAAAATAGTAAATACTTGCAAGAATATACAACTAGAGATATTTAAATCCAAGTAAACCTTGAGATAGCTGAAGTTATATTGAAGCTGGACCAAGTACAATTGATTTGCAGAAATAGTTCTGCTCATTCCTATCCATAACCTGTTTACGTCAATGTTGAGTGACATCCCCTTGTTCAGAATATACTTTTCAAGTCACCATCCTTTCCTCAACTAGAGAATCTTTTTCAAGGATGATTACGGTCTCTTCCATTGCACTGGATAGAAGTGAAAACAGGCAAATAGAAGGGCAAAAGCAATTAGACGGCAGAGAAGTTGCGACAAAGTACATATGTCTACACCACTAACAACAATTGACACAGCAAATATAGTACAAAGCTTATCACTCAAATGAATATCAGGTGTTAAAATTTGATAATATTCTTCACAAATGAGAAGTTCAGATTAGCTTGGAGTGAATATTTTAAAATGGATAATTAAGGATAAGGAAAATGGTTTCTTTGATTTTAATTTAAACAAAGTACACTTTTGAATAAATACAGAGTGAAGAAGAAAGAAAATATACCAATCATATTGAAATAAGTTAGGTACTCACTCAGATTTCATAAACCACCGAACATATTTGGACGTTCAGCATAGAAACATAACAAAAGCGCCATTGCTATCACAACTGAAATTCACATGATTTTAAATCTTCCAAATAAGATGCTCAAAATAACTTCCAAACTAACATATTTACAAATTATCAGCTAGCCATAATTTTTTCATCTCCTAATCATTAAATAACATTACAATCATTTCATAAATTCCAATATATAGGCACTGAATCCACACAGCAATGGAAGAATGCTTGGAAATTTACCTCCCCGTTCTAAGAATCTTGTAATTTCCAAGCTTAGTGAGGTCTACTACTGTCGATCCAGCACGCCCAGATGGAAGCACACCTCCATCATAGACATGAGCACAATGTTTCCAGAGATTTTCAAAATCCTTGACGGAGACACTACTTGGTTGGCCACTAAGATTTGCACTTGTAAGGGCCACTGCTCTTCCCAAGCCGCGAGCAATTGCCCGAATAAAGTTACAATCAGGGACCCGAACACCTATACTATCCAGTCCTGGGTTCAAGGACTTCTCTAGTTCACTGCACTCGCCTGAGAAATATTCAACCACTAGCTTAAATTACAAAAACATTTGAGCCAAATCCACTGCTCACTGGAGTAGCAGATCTGCAATTACATTTTTTATTACAGTTTTATTTTCATCTACAAGGGTAGAAAACACAAAAAAGAACTACAAACCTCGCCTCAATACAACAGTTACAGGTCCTGGAAGTAGAGAATCAAGTAGGCCATGAGGCAGATAGTCAGTGACAGCAAAACGTTTTATTTCCATTGCATCTCCAACACAGATTGCAAGAGGACTTGTATGCTGGCGTCCTTTGATCTCATAAATACTATGAACTGCTTCCAAAGTACTGACATGATAAAAAAGGATGACGAATCTGTAAATTCACAAAATTATATTCAAAATTCCACTAATTATGACAGATAGTCAAATCTAGCTAATGAAAAGAGGAGATGTGTATTTTTTTTCTCAAGTATTTTCACTAATCACTCTTTAGCCCAACTATGTAATGACAAAAGGAAAAGGTGTCATTCACAATTTTCTTTGGCATGATTTCAAAACATGGCCTATGTTGATAAGCTGCCAAGTTTTAATGAAAGGGATGCTTTCTTCTCGTAATCATAAGTTGCACAAGTAGGATTCATTAATTTATTAAGCATAGTAACAACCAGCTAAACTCCTTCAAATGTAAGAATTTAATCATGACATTAACCTCACGGTAACATGAATAAAGTGGGAGCACTCCATTACTAACAATTGCAGTATAATATTAGATATCGACCTACAAGCCAAAATGTTTGTTGTCACTTTTAGTATGGTATATATTTGAACTGTTAGATATGTCTCTTGTTCTAATAAAGCATTCAAAACAAGACAAAAAAGGAGGGAAATAATTGTGGTTTCTATTGACAGACAGTGAAGTTAAAATGGTATACCAAGCATCACAAGCAAATCCATAGAGCGTATCTGTAGGAACTGCAATGACCTTCCCAGCTCTGAGATCGTCAACTGCCTCGTCCACATATCTTTCTGTTGCTGGCCGAACAACACTCAAGCTGTTCTCGACAACAAAATCACACTTCTCCAACGTCCAAGCCATTTTCCTTGTGCACCCCGCTTTAAAGCTCGTGCTCAGTCTTAAAGATTGTACAAATCCAATACGAGGAGTAACTGAAACAATCGATTCAACAAACTGCCAGTGAGATTCATCCCCAAAAGCACAACCAGAAAAAGTGAAAGCATAATGACGGAGCACTGCGCAATTCGAGCTGGACGTTACAACAGAAATAATGACACCATTCACTCCCAAAAATTTAGGAAGATGTGACTTGTGAGATGAGTCACTGAACAATAACTGAAGAAAAGCACACAAAAAAAAAGGAAAACCCAATTGAAACCACAGGGAATCGCTCTCTTTAACGTGATATTAACGCAAAAAGCATGCAACTTTAAAGCTTTTAATAGAGTTTTGTCACAAAAATGAAATAGAAAAATGAGTACGAGTTAGAGAGAAGAAGAGAGACCAACGAACTGGGGATTAGAGACGACCTCGAGCGAGTAGCGGGAACTTGTGGGCAATATTAGCAGCGAGGTTCATGCTATTCACCAACATCTCCGTAAGTAGTTGTTGGGCTGAGTTTAGGCTTTTTTCTCCCTATCTCTGTCGCCCACTCGCTCTAAGCTGCTTCTTCACCCACCGCCTAAAGCTTCAAAAGCCCAGTTGCCCTCGTTCAGGCCATTACTTGTCCAAAACTAAAGTAGTTGTCGGTGTGTTCTTGTTCTGTTTTTAAGACTCGGTACCAACTGTTCTCTGTTCTGGCTTGGGACAAAAGTTTATCTCTTGAATTCACAAGTTTCATTTTTGCTGTTAATACTCGTCTAACTCATTTCATCCACATATTTATATAAGTTACATAAATGTAAATTTTGTCTGCAATTGAGACTTCCAACACTTATTCCAACCTGCAAACTTTGTCAGACCCTCAGTCCTTGGCCCGAGTTTTGATTGTCCAGTCGAAAGCACTTAATTGTACGAAACGGAAGGTTTAGGACTCAGAAAAGATGTTAAATATTGTGTAATCCCAATTCTCAATTTCCTCTTTCTTTTAAATAGATGTGTCATTTTGATCCAGTCTGATTTGATTTTGACCAGAGTTAACCAGACCACAAGTAAGTCGGACTGAGCACGAGGACTGAAGTTGGACTGAGCACGAGCCGGCTCGCGGCCTGTAACTCAACTATTACTTCCAAAACAATATCTAATTTTGGCCGAAGTTAAACAGACTACAGGCAAGCTACATGTGAAAAGTAATCCGCCAAATTGAAGTTGGACCAAGCACGAGCCAGCTCGACCTATAACCCGACTATTACTTAAAAAATGACATCATTTTTTTCATCTTTTTTAAAATATATAAGATAGACCAGGTTGACTGGCCCTACCCATAACAATCCGGTCAGCCTATAGTCGGGCCGAATCACAAACTGACCTATCCTGACCTGTCGGACCGAGAGGGAGCCGAGAGCAACCCAAACTTGACCCCGCCTATTGAGATTCCTACTTTTAAACTCCTTTCCTGGTACTAAGAAAACTGGAAAAAAGAACTAAATTAGTAATAGTAGTTCACCAACACGGCAATCTCTTACAATTGCAAAGCAATCACTTGTGAAACTTCATACATGTTTAACAAATATAACCATGCAATTTTTAAATTCAATTAAAAGACGAGGAAAATGAAGATTATTATTTCCCATAACCAATTCCAAGCCTGTTGTTTCAATCCAATCCAGTATACTCACCTTAGTGATTAATAATACAATTACAATACTCTTTTCAGGAAACAATCAATCACCCTGCTGGTGTGAGTTACAACCTGTTGAATTGAAAGCTTTACCAATGTTTCTGGCTAAGAGAACAAAAGATGCTCCTCCTATCTTGGATTATATTACAACACAAACTTCTATGGATTCAGGTCATCATAATTTAATCCGGAACACTTTATATTGAAGGAAGACATAATTAAGTACCTGGATCTTCAGTTTCACTTCTATGGACCTGTTAGATTTGGATTTGTTGTTCTTGGAAACTGCCCTGGTGCTGGCATTGCAAGGGAACTGTGCTGTTCTGATCGAGCATTCCATCTCCTCTTCCATCTCAAGAGCTCAACTAGTATAGAACTACCACTCATTGCTACACCAAAGCCCGCAAATGTAGCAAGAAGAATGGATAGAACCGCCTGTACCCCGACCTATGGCATCATAAACAACAAATGTTGAATGGTCTACTATTAGGAGAAGCATACAATGTCCAAAGTAAAGAATGTTAGAGCATTCCAATGATCTCAAGCACCTCCAAACTTAAGATGCTGAACATGATTACCGAATTTTTTAGCGTAAAAATTTTAAAATATCGAGAAATATATACATCCGTACTGATTATATACATTGACACATATGCATAATGCAGATAAATAAAATACCAAATACACCTTCGGCATGGAGTCTCTCTCTCTCTCTCTCTCTCTCTCTCCATTTTCCTTTTAGAGTACACAAGGCTAAATTTGCTTACCAAAGAGTAAAAGATATGTGCAAAGAGAACCACCAAAGCAAACTGAACTGAAGCATAAACCCAAACAAATCTTCTCTTCACTGCATGCAAAATCTCAATATTAGTACTCCATAAGCAATAGGCTTGCCTCAGCATCTAATTGTTCGTCACAACATCGTTATTTCAAAGTCTTCCCACTCCCTTGATTGTCTAAAACCCTATGTAATAGTGTGTGAGCATGTTGGCATATAGTTATGTATTGAACCGACTTAGCAAACTAAAATCAGCAGTGCATCACTGTTTTTCAATTCAAGAAGCCTCCAGAAGTACGACCATTACAGGATATCATATAATATATAAATTTATGTTGAGGGTATGGCCAATATACCCATGGTTGATGAGATCATGGATGACAAGAGCCCCAGTACACAAGAAAATGGAAGAGATATAGCAATTGCACTAGTACCCATTCTTGTAACCTACACATAAGAAATTGGATAAGGAAGAAGTATAATTTCAAGTTTATAAATCTTAATGTGTAGAAGTTTATCTTACCAAGAGCTGTTCAAGAAAGCAAAAGTACGCTAGCATGCTAACGATCACAAGGACAGGAACTTCCTGCCAAACCCTGATTAGAAGGTTAGCTAGTAAGTCACCGGTACACAGAGTGATACTAGATGTAAATTTTTTAGTTGAAATTTCAATCCTGAAACAAGCTAGAATAGAAGCTGCAATTTCATGATTATGATTTCATTTTGCACCAACGTAGCCTCAAGTGAAGCATAATTTCACCTCTTAAGCATTAAGTATTAGAAATACTTGCCTATATCCGTTGACTCCTTCCTGCTGATTTCTTCTTCCGCCATTTGTACGAGCAAATACACTTTGGACTCGCAACAGAGTAACAGGGAGGTTTTGAACCTCTTGCTTGCACACATCACAGGTCTTATTGCCTTTAATACTAAACCATTTCACAGCACATTCTCGATGGGCCAGAGCAAGTTCACCTTTGCAGCTACACTCCATCTTGAGGGTCTCACCTCCTTCACACAGCTCAACAAAACAAATTCTACAAACAGCATCTTCTTCAGGAATGTCTTCACCATCATCATCATTGGTTTCTGAACCACAGGACTACAATAAGACATCGGCTGGTAACTACAAGTAAAACACTTCAAACTTGTAGAGGAGAAAATTAAAAACACAGATGCACAGGAAGCCAATACCAACTGATCAATGACAATTGACAAGAATTCATAAGTGACAATGCATTGAATTTAAAATGTTTCAGACACACACAAAAGCAACTTATGTAAACAGTTGTCCCAAAAAACTCAATGACAATACCATCATCAACACTTGGGGATGCATGACTTATGATCTCTCCATCTTTCACTCGAGGAGTTGATGGCACAACGCGGAAAAAGGAGTCCATCCTCTTCATGCTTCTTTCTTTGTTTCGAACAGGAACTGATAGTGAGCGGCATATCTTCCATTGGCCATCTTTTCTCTGAAAAAGTAAACATCAATTCAGAGCAATCACAGCTAAATTTAAACCTATTAAGCATGCAAATAAGAGGAACTATAGCATTGGCCTGATCACTGTATTTTGACCTATTTAAGAGTAGTAATATACCATACATGTTTTCAAAAAACATGCAGGCTGATTCTTGTTTTCATTTTAGCAATTGAATGATTCCACGACATCAAATTGGTCATATAATATACAAAAACGTACATTTGGATTGTTTGCACCAGCAAGGAGTCCTCCACGTACAGAATCGGGATTAGAATTCGCTATTGGAGTCACAGGCAATGATGATGTCCTCTTCATCCTAGGAGTGAATATCTTTGAAAGTGACAACGATCTTGATATCGAAGGCTTCTCTTGTGACAAAGTAGATGAAGCATCTGGACTTGAATTAACACCCTTCTCAACATCTAAGGTAGAAATTCGAGACTTGAAACTGAGTTTTGGTAAGAGACTTCTTAAAGAAGCTATGCCTCTAGTTGAGGAAGGGCCTGGGGAGCCATTTGCTCTGGCATCATTAGAACTAGGTGTCAATAGAAAATTTACTTTCCTGGGAGTTGGAGTAAGTGTTGGAGGCATCTTTATCATGACTGAATCCTCTAACGAGTTCACTGTTTTTGAAGGTATCTCCAAAAATAGATTTCTCCGCTTCCAATGTTGAACATGATTTGTTTCTTCAACTATTCCCGTTGGTTCTTCAACCTGTGTCTAAATTGAGATAGAGTATGAAATAAGTTTACAGCCGCAAAACAAAAATCCGAAGTAGACTAGCCAAAAAGCCTAAGTTATGCTCAAAAATTTCACCAATTTTATTGATTTAAAGAACAGAATTATATGCCCCAACAATATTAAAAAGGAAAAAGATGGAAAAGAAAGGATGGAAGGAAATGAACACAAGTTGTATCCATATCTTCTCGCAACTTGTATTAGCACACAAAGGTAGCACAGAATAAGAAATAATAGCTTGATACTCATTGGGAGAAAAATGATATCACTGGAAAGCCAAGTAATTAGATATGTCCTAGGACACAATTAAGAACTGTGTGCATATAGGAAGACTCTCAATAAAAGACATAGAAAGAAGGAACTATAAAAATTATACTCAAATTGAAGTTCAAGTAGGCTGAAATTCCTAAGATTTTCAACACAGAACAGTTTGCAGTGGAGGTTGACATTACAGTGACTATGCACTTGCCCCACATATTTCTCATACCTGAAGGAGATACAAAATTACTCTTAGAACAACTACCGAGTCACTTTTATAAGTGAATCCACTCAAAATGATTAGAGAAAATAATAAAAGAATTTCTTAATTTCTAATTAGTACTGTTGTCATAGAAAATGCTGATGTTTGGAAGTTCAATCATGTGTACGAATTTTTCACGAATTAGATTCGATTTATAGCTCCTAGCACTTATTTTATCACAGAGTTGAGAATATAACTTTCTTAAAACAATTTCTTATAAATCAAACCAGAATACATAAACAAGCTTATTATCCATGAGACAAATTGTGGGTAGGGACACGCAAAATCTGCAATTCTTTGGTCATGCACACAAGTTTGAATGCAAACGTATCATGGTAATTGGAGGAGGACAAAAGAACATGCGATTAAAAACGAAATTGTTTTTCTTTCTTCTAGCTTTCCACTGAAATTTGTCCCCTTCGTATTTAAACAAACTAAATACATATTCCAGCTTTTCAGGAAGAGTGAGTTTGCCAAATAATGTTTCGCTGCTAGAATGGAATTGAGCCCTAATTCTGATCCCTGAAAAAACCAAGATCAGACAGTTTCCTAGTCGCATCACCGTTCAAATTTAGAACAAATAAAGTATAAACTTCCATAAAATACACCGGATTCATTTAGTGATGCAGGAAGTGAAAAAGGAAAAGGTAAACAAAGGCCACCAACTGAAAATACAACACCAGAAAACCAGCCCTTTATATCTCTGAATGAACGTAAAGAGCAGAACTTTCACAAAGATAATGAAAACCAATCAAAGACTCATGATCCACGTCTTGTCAGAAGAAGAAAAAGAAGCTTATGCGAAAGAAAAAGATCAGAACAAAGAAACCAAAAAAGTTAAAAGAAGGAAACGCATACTCTGGTTTGGCTGGAACCTGCATCGTGCAGGGGTTCAATGACAAGCTTCTCCTGAGCTGCCATTCTATCACCAACTAAAACAACCAAATTAATAAACAGAAAAGGAGAAAAGAAGAGATGGAGGAGTTAAGAAATCGCGATGGAGTTGTACGGTGTGGGGGTTAGAGAAGAGGAAGAGAATAAGAAAAAGGAGTTGATTCTTCTTGGAGTTGAAGGCAGAGGAGTGAGAAGCATTCATTTCCTCTCTTTCATTTATGACAAAAGGTGGTGAGGGGTGTGGCCTTCTGCCGCATAGTGCAGCAGCCACTTGAGTTGAGTTGAGTTGACAGGATCATTTACTACTTTGAGGTATTTTAATGTTAATGTTACGACAGCATGCCAATGGGGACGGGAGGGACTTAAAATATGTATTTATATTTAGCCCCTGACCAGTTGTCTAATTCGTAGAGATTGCGCTTACATATCTATCAATTACTTCAGGAGTCTTAAGTCTGATCACGTCTTTTTTTTTTATTACATTAGATATCTGACTTAACTAGATTAATATTAAGCTTCTAAGATCTCATCCTAAGAGTTTAGACTTTAGAGGATGTAAATCTGGAACTTTAAGATTCCTCAAGTTCTTATATAGCTTGTACACTTCTGCACATAAAGAATCTTCACATACTTAATTGTTCTGATTTATCACTGGCTTCCCCTTGCTCAGCATCAGGTTCCCATCAACCCCCACGTTCCCTAGTAGCTCTAACTCTCACATTGCCGCTGGAATCGAAGCGTCCGTAATTGATCTAATCAAGAAGCTAAGTCCAAGGGTTAGAAGATCATCAATAGGAACATGTCTATTTCTCCTCTTTTGGCGTGACTCAAACTCAAGACCTCCTTTTAAGAGAAAGTCTTAAGTGAAAAATCTGGACCAACCGATCCACCCCTCGTTGTCAAGTCTTACCACATTGGAGTTACCGACGGGGGAGTGTTGCTTTGCATCTTTATGACAGAATCAAAATATATTAATTTTTGTTTATTGTTTAAGAGAGAGTCTTAAGTGAAAAATCTGGACCAACCTATCCACCCCTCGTTGTCAAGTCTTACCACATTGGAGTTGCCGACGGAGGAGTGTTGCTTTGCATCTTTACGACAGAATCAAAATATATTAATTTTTGTTTATTGTTTAATTTTAAATCAAATAATTTATTTAAAATATGAATTTTATAAATTATTATATACAATTTATTCAATAAAAATACATTTATGGTTTATTTTATTGTGTATTATTGTGAATTTCATCATTATAAATATAATATTTTTATTCTTTATAATATTAATAACCATTAATACTTACTTATGTCGGTCTCAAAACTACAATGGCCACTTGAGTTAATGTGAAAGTTTGATATTAAAAATATGTGGGATGTCCTCAAACCAAACCTCTGCATTTACTTTTTGTAAGACTTTATTTTTCACCATAGCCTTTTTTTTTCACTTTGTTCTGTCCCCTTTTATAAACACTTGATTCTTTCTTTTCCAGTTTGAATTTGAAAGATAATGGATTAAGAGCCTGCAAGTTATAAAGATAATTATAATTAGATTTCAGAATGAGGTTAAGAAGAATGAAATTATCGCTAGTAAACACAGCAACTGAACGTGGTGGGAGTTGAGGTGGGCTTAAAGCAAATGTGGTTCCATAAACAATCACCAGTTCTTTTTGCCTAACTTGATAGGAACTTGTTATTCTCTCTGATTTCTTCAAGTGTAAGTTTCAGGGATGAAAACAAAACGTCATTTCTCCTCTGCTTTCTGTACTCCGCGTAACTTTTTGTTCTATTTTTCCACTCGGTAGTAAATAGTATAGTACTCTTATGGATTCTCAAGCCCTGCTTTCCCACTGGAAATTTCTCAATAACTTTATAGTTTGAAAATGTAATCGCTAGCCTTTGTTCCTGCTAACTAAGATAAGATCTTTTTTTATTTTTTCAAGTGTTAGAAAAGAGTTGTGTCTTAGTTCTTCAGGATTACAACAATATTCACAAGCAATCTCGTTATTGAGTCGGGCATAATAGCTAATAATTTACCAAAAAAGGTGGCATAATTCATTGTATATTACGCAAGCCTCTTAGGCTCAAAACTCAAAAGGCACTTCAAAGAAAGATATATTCTTGAGATTTGGTTTCTTCAGGGCATGATTAATGTCAAAAGCTAGCTGGACATAGATTATACGTCTGCTTTTGCTTTTTATAGAGTTGGGACCTCTTTGTTCCGCTTTTGCAATGATTCTCTTTCTAGTTTTCAAACCTAATAATTACACCTATACATTTAACCCTGCTCATTAGACACAAACCGAAACTCCAATTTAGATGCCTTAACCCATTCCAGTATTTTAAAAATTGAACCGAACCCATCGGTTGGATAGAAGAATTGATGGTTTGGAGTATAAAATGATCCAATTTAGTTCTTATGTTTTTTTGTTTTTGTGAATAATTGATCTGTTTATTTTACAGTCAGTTCGATAAAAACTGTTAAATCGGTGAAAAAAAGAACCTGTCAATTTATTTAAAATATCTTGATTTTGATAATTTCAATTTAAATATGTATTATAATTAATATTTTTTTTAATCTTTTTGATAAAATATGACTAGTGAATTATATTATGTTATCTTGTGTTGTATTGGTGAACTTTAAAAAAACTTATATATTTTAAAATTTAAAGTTTGGAG
>JANITX010000211.1:13513503-13543248 GCA_027564395.1 Erythroxylum ulei
ATATAATAAAAATTTATATATTTATTAATCATCAATTCTATTGCAATTTTTGATTGAATCACTCGTATTTAAATTAGTTGTTTCTTCGATTTAATGATCGGTTCGAATTTTAAGCCATTAATTCATACCCATTTCATTTTCACCTATCTCTACCTGTTTAGCGGTGGACTTGGAGTCAACAATCTTTTTTCCAATCCCATATGGATTCTGTTCCAGATACGGTGGAAATTGATGTCACCGTAAAGATCTTAAGGATTGAACCTGTAACTCCTTATACTTGCAGTCTTGCATTGATTCTGGCTCTTTAAGAAAAATAAAATAACATTTACTTCTTTCCATGTAAAGGCACGATTATGATTGCACTGCTGCGCGTTCTTGAGAAATTAATGAGCTAGGAAATTGACGTCAGGTATTTCTCCCAAGCCAAGTCAGACGTATTGAAAATCAATTAGTTGAATGTAAGAAGACAAGTGTTCAGTCAACTGTAGGTCTATAAGAACCGAAGAAGAGGACTCTTAACCCTACCCAATACAGACTATAGTCTAACCTATCCTTTTCTTTCCTTTTTTTTATAACAAATCTTATAATCACAAGTCTCTTCTTCGGATACAGTTTATATTTTGACATAATAAGCAAAGAAAAGTAAATTTGATACAATAAGAATGAGGTACGAAACCCCATACCGAATTGCGGAAGGGAATGGTTTTTGACTTTAAAGAAGCAAAGTGAGGTAGTGACTTGGTGGGCTGCGTGGGTGGGTCTGGGTTTTTGGATAAGAACTACCTAGTACAAATACAGTCGAAAGAGATCATATTAAACAAAGTCACGCCATTGTTGTGGGGATGAAATAATAATGATGTACATGTGGGTCATAATTACCTAAAATACCTACTCTGCTAGGGGCCTAACACACAAGAAGATGAAAGTTTGGCAGTGGGCTAAATGATTTATCTTCCCAAGGACAGGTGGACTCCGCAACACGTACAACGCTTGACTTGGTAAGTAATCTGCTTTCTTGTACATATTTCACTCCAGCTTTGTTTTGAAACAGTTAATCAATGTTGGAACAAGTGAGCTACGCGAGTAGATAGTACTCTTGCGGCTCATCAATTTCTCATTTACAGAACTTCTCTTGAATCCTTTAAGTCTGTGGCGCCTCCCTAAAAATTGTGCGTTCAATCTGGCGTACCTCGCTGATTAATTGAGCAGAGTATCTAAGGTTGTCGGTTGATCTGAGGGTGGAGAGTTGAAGTTGTTGGGGTGGAGTAAATGGTAATGGAACCACTTGATGCAGTTCGCAGGCGTTGGAGTTTCGGTCCGAGGGATATTTACCGAGCTCTGTTTTTTCAGTTTAAAATGGTTATTTGCTCTTCTTTTTTTTTTTGGAGTTTAACGTACAATCTTTTTTCAGACCCGTTCCAGTTAATCAGTTGGAATACCATTTTTAGGACAGAGGATCTGTGCCTCTTTAGACAACATTTGGTAAACTTTGCTAACGCGCAAAACAAGGGGAAGAACTGCAGAATAAATACAGGTTGGTAATTAATGGTGACTACTTGCATCATTTTGCCTTCTTGCTTTTAACTTTTGCACACAATATACAGGTCATACCACAATTACAACTAAATTTACAAGACTCTCCCAAAGTAACCAACTTGCCTGGAACATATTATTATAATATAAAAACAATAAATGGATGAGCGCTCTCTCGCATAACTTGTTCAAAACAACCATACATAATATATTAGTAGCGACCTGTCTGGACTGGTGTTGAAGGGGGTGTCAAATCTTCAGGCTGTACATTTCCTTGTAGAGTGATGCTACTGTAAGAAGATATTAACTTTACAAACACCACCATCACCATCCATTGCCAATGGATTCAACTCATTTATTAGTTTCATCGTCTACCTTAATTTCCAGGAGGCGCTCAATTGGTTGCCGACAAATTGGGCATCGGTTGGTGCGGAACTGCAGAACCTTGGCACACCTACTGCACATGCACTGCATGAAATAACATGTCTAAAATCAAAATATTTCTTCAAATCAGAGGGATTTTTCTGATAAAATTCAAGCATTGATACTTAAAGAAAGGGTTTCGTCTTTGGTGTAATGTAATCAATACAGCAGTAGAAGTAGAGAGCAGATCTACCATATGACGGCATGGAAGGAGAGTAGTATCTCTTGGTTCTGACATGCAGATGACACATTCTTTTCCAGCATCATTCTCATCAGATTCAGCACCAACAGTGTTCCCAATTCCGTAGATCTCTTGTAACTCATACCTCACGCTGTCAACCCAGAGTATCTGTTTCATTACATGCACCGCGTATTCACCTTTCTTCTTCCTATGAAAAATTGTCAAGGTGATCAGAGAGTTCCCAGTTCCATCACTTTCTGATTGAAATGCTTCAGCCTTTACCGCAAGAGGATATATGCCATCATCCTGCTCCTTGGTTAGCACTGTCTCCTCAAAATCTGTGAAATCAATCCCTGTTCCAGAAGGCTGTCTAAACTTCTGATCAAGACCTGCCTCAAAAGACACGCTCACTGGTTTAAGCGTACTTTCCTTTGTTGCCACCAGATCACAATCATCACCTTCTTTAGCGAAATACACAATGCTTATGCTGTTTCAGGAGATCAAGGGAAAGACAATATAAAAATGAAGTTTGAACAAGAAATAGGGGATGCGGTAACTTAAATAAGATAAGGGTCTCTTGCTCTTATCTCTTAACTTAAAAATAAAAAATTACACAACTAAACAATAAAAAAATGCTCAAATTTCTCACAGTGTTGGATCAATTCGACTCCCCTGTAACTAGTAACACAAGAACCTGAGCAAATTTGTTAGGTTCTTCTGTATAGTATTATCATCACCCATTGTAATGCTTGCTCCAGAAGGAAAAAGAATCACTAAAACAAGTCCAGCAATCAGGAGCAACATCCTCAACCACAAAGGACGAGAAAACAAACCTAAGAATCTAACAGAAGCTCATTGATTCACTTCCTAGAGAGTACAAATTGAATTTCCCAAGCAAGGTTCGAAAAAAGTGAACTTGCGGACCAACTCCGTAAAATGAACAACGAAACATGTTACATTCATGAGTAGCAATACGCAAAATTCAATTTCTGAAGGGACATTTCAATGCAGTGATACTTGTTCCAGCGGTTACAAACTTTAAACCAGACATAGATTTAATCAAAACCTTCTTCCCAGCTCCAAAACAACTAATTTGCTTGCAATCAAAACGAGAATCACCTTCCTCGAGAAATAGCATCAAAAGTGAAGGTAAGGAGAAACTTCCCGGGATTCTCATCATCTTCCTCGATCCTAATAGTTTCTTTCTTAACATTAACGTCGTTCCTGATCGTAACCGCCTTCTTATGCTCCACAGACGGCGTCAATGGAGACGCAGTAGCGCCACTCTGGGAGGGGTAACGATGGTAACCTTGTGGAAAAAGAAGAGGCGGCCGTGTGAAGTGTTCATGAGGGTGCTGCTGATACACTTGTGATAGATTAGGGTTTGGATAGTGAGACGGCGCTGCAAATACGTATTGGTTTGTTGTCATTTGCTGCTGGCCGGTCTGAGCTGGGGCCGTCGTTGTCCCTGGTGTCTCAGCCGCAGGGTAGTGGTGGCGGCGGCTACCACGACTATGGCTTCGAACGTTTCCCATTCTCTGTCCTTTTCTGGAACAATCACCTCTTTGGTAGCGGAGAAAGGATAAGAAAAAGAATGCGGCAAAAACTGAGAATGCGTTCGCAGTAAATAAAATCTCAAAAAAGGAAACATCTTTGATGATCGGAAAACAAGAAAAGACAAAATTAAAAAAAAAAACAGATGGAGAGACCTATCTGTGACGGAGAAAGATGCCAAATTCAGAAATTTTTCAAAGAGGGTTTCTGGGGATACATGTGTCTTTCTGTTTTGAGTAAGGTTCTGCCAACCCACAGCCAACACGAAAATGGTGATGGAAGCAATGGATCATACAAGTAAAACGACACAAATCGAAAGTATATTATGAGTGGGTGTTATTGTTACGGACGACGATCATCAATCATTGTTGATGGTGGCATGACAAAGCCGTCTGTAACTGGTGGTTTTATGACACGCTATCCTCAAACGGTGGTTTGCTTTGAGTGGAAAGTGACGTGGCAGATGCACTGCTGTCAAACTATACAGCTTAGCAGGGTACCCGTATCTCATGCTCTTTGACAATAATTGAGTAGCAAAGTTGCAGAATGGGAGTCAGATCTTCTGTCCAGTTTTACTCTGTTTTATTCTGTCTCATAAAATCTCAACCATTTATTTTGCGAGCTCCACGCGAGTTTCATGCGGGATCCACATAAATAATTGGCTGAGATTTATTGAACACAATAAGACACCATAATATTAGACAGGGGATCTGAACTCGCAGAATGGACGCGACAAGTTATGACACTCCACACAGTTTTAGTGTGCGTCAAGGCTAAAAGAGAGAGCATCTCGCATTCAGATTTGTCAATTGGTAGGATGGAATTTGCACTTGTTCTAATCGACGGGGGAAATTAAAAAACATTTGCGATCTGTTGTTTGGCTTAATTGCAAGTTTAAGTAACCTAAAAGATAAAGAAAAAAGTGTTAATTATCCAAACTTATTTTGAGGCTTTCGTTGATGCTATTATGATTTATGTTAATGACAAACTGAGCAAAAACAAAATAAATGACGGTTGGATTACAAGATTGTGTAGATCAGTTGTATAAGTCTTTAGAATTGTGCAAAAAAAGATGTGAAAGGCGAAGACACGTATGATCATATACATGCTTGTGTTCATGATATACACTGTCGTGATGACCGTATAACTCTTTGTAATCGTGTATATCTGTGACTAAGGCGATGCTGGAAGAGACATGATCACTTACACTATCATGTATGTGACTGTGTAGAATGCAGAAAACTTATTTCATGATATAAAAGAGAAAAAAGTGTAAGTTTTATATCAAAGAGTGATCAAAATGTCCAAAAGTGAGGAAAAAACAAAAAGAGAGTAAGTAGTATAGTATTTTCGTCATTTTTTTATTGTTTTTGGAATTTGTTTAAGAGTTAAATGACTAACATATCTACTTTAATTTCAATCTTGAAATTTCATGAGAAAACTTACAGTTGTGTAGTGAGATATTAAACTTTATAAATCCTTATTTAAATGTAGTAGATTTACTTGTCTATTTGACCCGTAGTTTTTCCCTCTACACTAGAGAGTTTTTCATGTAAATCTCAGTGTATGCTTCTTTATTAAGTTTTTTATTGTCATATTGATTTGTTGATTAAAGTTGAAGAATGCTAGTCATCGTAATGGAAGGTAGATCTCTATGGTCAAGTTGATGTCAACAAATTACTCTATTGATATAGACAAAGGTATGAAGGATGATGTTCCTTCAAAACCGAAAAAGAAATTAGATAGGGAATAGAAGAAGATAAGCAGAAAATCACGATTCGACAATAGATAAATATTAGTATATTGAACCATGTACCATAAAAAGTGGATCATCTTGAGCTATGGAAGAAACTAGAAAGTCGTTATGAAAAAAGACTGCTCATAACAAAGCCTCTCTGATTAAAAGACTTGTAAACTTGAAGTTGAAAGCTGAGAAATTTGTGTCAAAGCATTTGGGTGATTTCTAGGATATAATCAATAAGCTCACTACAATGAAGATCATTCTTAATGACAAGTTTTAAGGCTTGTTCCTATTGAGTTCATTATCAAATAGCTAGGAGATGCTAGTGGTGATAATTAGCAATTTAGCTCTTAAAGGTGTGCTCTCTTTAGATGTAATCAAATAGAGTATGTTTAATGAAGAAATTAGAAGAAAAGAGATGGCAATTGACAACGTTTAGGCTTTTATGGCAGAAAGCAGGGGAAAGAGCAAGAGCAAGGGTCCTAAAGGGCATGGCAAGTCTAAGAACCATTCGACATTGAAAAATGATAAGGATGTAAATACATGCCACTATTACGACAAGCCAGGACATATTACAAGTGAAAAAGGTATGGGAAAAAAGCAAGATCGTTAGAGTGATAGAGAAGATAAGAATAAGGTCGCAACTGCTTCAAGCATAGATGATGAGATGTTCCTAGTTTGTGTGATAAGTGAATGCTTCCATATCTGTGATTTGGGTTCTTAATTGACTTGAGAGCTTCATACTATTGTGTTCTAAAAGTGGAGTACTTAAACTATAAGAGCAGAGGCTTTGGAAGCATAAAGATGAGTAATCAAAGTTCCACTAAGATAGTTTGTATGGATGATATCTGAGTTCAAACAAACGTTGGATGCTTGTTGACTCTGAGAGATGTACACCACATCTCTAATTTAAGGCTAAATTTGTTATCAGTAAACATGTTAAATTAAGAAGGATTCAATCACACTTTTAGGGATAGGAAGTGGAAATTGTCTAATAGAGCAATGGTTGTTACAAGGAAGACAAAGTTATTGGAGTTCGTGTATTCAGATGTTTGTGCCCCTGAGGAGTCACTAGGAGATAACAAATATTTTGTTACATTCATTAATGATGCTTCAAGGAAGACTTGAGTTTACATATTGAAAGCAAATAGTCAAGTATTTGAAACTTTCCAAATGTTTCATATAATGGTAGAAAGGGAAGCTGATATTGGAGGTGAGTGATCAACTAAGCTCCCTTAGTTCTATTGAATTTGGAGATTCTTGAGAGAGCATGGATTGGTATCACACATATCATCATCTGAAAGTTTTTGGCTGCAAATTATTTAGACACGTACCTAAGGATCAAAGACAGAAGCTTAACTCAAAGACAATACTTTGCGTGTTTATTGGCTATAGTGATGAACAGTTTAGCTTCAAACTCTATAACCTAGAAAAGCAAAAGGTGGTTAGAAGTAAGGATGTGGTATTCTAAGAGTATGAGAGAGGTGTTGATCTTCTGAGAGTAGATAAGGTTACTTATATTAGCTCATTTTATGACTTCGTTAATTCTTCTCCAAATTTTATCACTATTGAGCAATTTACAATTGAAGGAAATGAAGTGTGTCATCAAACACACATTGATGGTGATTAGACATAACCTAGCAATGATGACGTATATGAACTACATTCGGATAGCCCTAAAGATGAAATCTTTGAGAACGATAAGTAGGGGGTGCAATCGGACCCCACAACCAATGAAATATAGCTTCAAAGGTTGAAAAGGGAAGAAAGACCTTTTACATGATATCCAAGTTCAAAATATTTGTTAGTTGTGTTGAGGGAGAGATTGAGAATGTGCAAGAGATTGCATTTTGTGAAGACAAAGATATTTGACTCTAAAGAAAGAGACGTTTTAAAGAGGAATGATATATAGGAGATTGTGAAGCTTTTAAAAGGCAAAAAGATAGTGAAGAAAAAATGGATGTTTAAGATAAAGAAAGATCGTGACAAGTTGGTAAAGGCAAGGCTAGTGGTGAAATGGTTCAATCAAAAGAAGGGTATAGATTTTGATAAAATATTCTCACTAGTGGTTAAGATGACCTCAATTCAAACAATTTTGGGTTTGACTGCCTGTTTGGATCTTGAACTCGAACAGTTAAACATTAAAACAACCTTCTTGCATGGAGATTTGGAATAGGTGAGATACATGGAGTAGCCAGAAGGTTTAAAAGCTAAAGGCAAGAAGAATCTGATCTGCAAGTTAAAGAAAAGTTTATATGGGTTGAAATAAGCTCCAAGGTAATGATAATGAAAGTTCGATTCCTTTATGATGAATCATGGATATAAGCATACTTATACTGATACTTGTGTGTTTTTTAAGAAGTTCATAGTTGAGAACTTTATCATTGTTTATGAAAGATTTGTGACCTAAAAAGCATAATTTAAGCATGGAGATAACTTGGGATATAAAGAGGATGAAATTATAATTGTTACAGGAAATGTATATTAAATGGGTATTAGAAAGGTGCAATATGAAGGATGCTAAGTTAGTTAGAACGCTAGTGACACCTCACTTCAAACTAAGTAAGTATGCACGTCCCTCAATAGAAAAGAAGAAATATGTTATATCTTTTGTTCTATACTCATCTGCAGTAGGGCCTCTAATATATGTTATGGTATGTACAAGGCTAGATGTTACACAAGTTGTTAGGTTAGTGAGCAGATTCTTGTCAAATCCAGAGAAGGTTCATTGGATAGTAACAAAATAGATGTTGAGATACTTGAGAGGTACATCAAAGTAGAGTTTGTACTTTGGTGATGATGAGCCAACTCTAGAAGATTATATAGATGTAGATATGGCTAAAGATCTTAATGGAAAAAAATCTACTTTTGGTTTTCTGTTCAAGTTTACAAAAGGAGCCTTTTTATTGCAATCCAAGCTACAAAAGTGTGTGGCTTTATCTACAAATAAGCAGAGTATATAGTTACAATGGAAGCTAATAAGGAGATGCTCTAGTTGAAAAAATCCCTTCAAGAGTTGGATCTGAAGCAAGAAGACTATGTAGTATTTTGTGATAGTCAAAGTACTATTGACTTGAGAAAAAATACAATGTATCGTACAAAGCACAAAGATTTCAAACTCATTAGTTGAGGTACATGATTGATGAGCAACACTTGATGTTAAAGAAGATTCATACAGACATGAATGATGCTGATATGTTGACTAAAGCAGTTTATAAAAGCAAGCATAAGATTTGTAGTAAGCTTGTCAGGATGTCTCTCGTGTAGTTCTTAAAGTATAATTTGTCTTCCTTATAATTGGACTGGAAGAGGAGGTTATTGAGTGTCTAGCTCTATTTTGAGACTTTCATGATCGTTGACGCTTTTATGATTTGTAGTAATGACAAATGAGTGAAAATAAGACGATTTTGACAATTGGATAAAGCTCTTCCAAGGAGACTTAACCTATAGGGTGCTACACACCAACGTCCTTTACTTGCATGACCATGTAGATCAACCATGTAAGTTTCTGAAACTGTTAGAAGAAGGACGTGAAGGGCGAAGACATACAAAGTCGGGTACACGATTGTGTTCATGATATACATAGCTGTGTGTAACGATCGTATAACTCTCTATAACTATGTACATCTGCGACTGAGATGGTGCTGAAAGAGACGCAGTCATTTATATGGTCGTGTATATGGCTGTGTACAGTGCAAAAATTCTATTTCATGGTGTAAAGAAAAAAAGGAAGTAGTTTTTGCACGAGAGAGTGGCCAAAATATCCAAAAATGAGGAAAAACATATAGAAAACAAGTAGTATAATATTCTTATCTTTTTTTTTTTAATTTTTAAAATTGGTTTGGGAGTAAGTTGATTGACATCAACTTTGACTTTAATTTTGAACCATTGTGAGACAACTTGTAATTGTGGAGTGAGACATTAAATTTTATAAATCCTTATTTAAATACAGTGAATTTGCTCGTCAGTTTGGCCTATAATTTATCCCGCTTACATTGGAGGATATTTATGTAAATCTTAGTATTTGCTTAATTATTAAGTTTCTTATTCTTGTACTGTTTTGTTGGTTAAAGTTACAGAGTATTTTATTGTTGATCTTTGGTTGATATTTTAGAGAGTTGTATTACCGTGTCTCAACAAAAAATATCCATTTACTTACGGGTACAAGATGTAAATATACCATTCAAAGCTATGAATGTGGAAGCTGCAAAACTTAAACGAGCTTCTCTAAACATTTACAAAAGGAATTCTGTGTGGGCATCATACCTAGCAGATTTTGATGTAATCCAAGATTTAATTGATCGCATAAATTTGATTACTTCTTGTGCAACGCAAACTTTTGAATTATTGAACAAATAACAAAAACGGTGTTATTGGTGATTTTGGGTGATTGGAGACCTCAAATCTTAATTTCAACTCACTGTTGACCGTTGGAAGAAAAAAAAACAATCGAAATAGGTGTAGTTTGGCGGTAACGTGGTTAATACTCCAGAAAAAGATAATGGGCGAGCTTTGTGTTGACCTCCCAGTGATTTTATCTTCTTAGGCTTAGAATTTGAAGAGTCGCATAGAGTGAAAATCGTTGAAGTTGGAAGATGAAATCAACAAAGCTGGAAAAGAAAACTAACCAATCAAGATGTTTTCGCCAGGCTCGGGGCGTACAGTTCTGTTGCGAGGCAGAATGCAGAACCAATACTCGTTATACTTCGACTACATTCAAGAAAAATTGAAGACAAATAGCTAACAGAATACAAGCACCAAAGGATTGACATCAAATTCGTTAAAATTTTAAGGATTTCCAACTTACTTCTTGGTATCAGGAAGAGATCGGATGGGACATAAAATGAAATAGTAAAAGCCAGAAGCTTAAATCAGAGTAACCCTACTCGGTACTCTCGAAACCAAATGATGTAGATCCAGGTGGATGGAACACAAACTTAAATACAGGAATGTTAAGAAAACAGGACCCAAAACCATCAGCTGGAGGTGAACTAACTCATTGACAATTAATTCCTAGACTTCCAGTTAATAATGAGGGTAACAACTTAAAATACCAGGTCAGATAGCAGACACCTGTATACTCCGTTCAATCAATCTAACGAATCATCAACAACCCATTACAGCACAGTTGTACACAAACACCCCCACACTCTCCTTCTCACCAAGAACCTTCCAGTCCAAGGTTCCATTCTTGATTGGTGTCTTTGGACACCATGAGTTTAGAACAATACCTTCACCATCAGGACCCCTTTGTCCACCCACAACCAGAAGTTTATCTCCGCATGCCTTGAAAGCTAGGCCCCAACCATTTGATGAATCAGCTCTCACAGGTAGCCTGCCCAAAACATACCAGGAGTTCTTCACTTTATCATACTTCTTCACCATGTTAGTCAGATACTCAACGGCATATAGTTCGTTATCTACTACAGCAACTAGAGGAGGAGCTTGAGCAGCTTTATTGACGTTTGGGTACATACCCTCTATCCTCCTCCACTTCCTCGTCTCAAGGTCATACACCTCCCCACATGTCAATGAAACTGTGGGACTTAACATTCCACCAATTACATAGAATTTTCCATCCATAAAAAACCCAGAGCTCAATCTACGTGGTGAATGCATGTTTGGGAGCACTTCCCATTTACCTGTCAAGGAGTCATATAACTCAACTGAGCTCAAAACATTTCCATTCTTATCAGTTCCTCCTGCAATAATAGCAACAGAGCCATGGCTACCTGAAGCAAACAAACATCGAGGGCGATTCATCCCTTCGCACTTGAACCAAGCATGACTTATCAAACTATACTTCCAAATAGCAAATCCAAACAGCTCACGCCCAAAAACGAGCAATTCACTCCCGACAGCCAATGACTCCTTATCAGCATGATTGAAACACTCATCACAAGGTATCTTTGGCAATCCCATCCACTTATTTCTAACTGGATCGAATGCCTCCCATCCCCTTGGATCACAAACCAAATACACCCAATGCTCCACTATTCCCAGTTGCTTCCTTAACTCGTATAAACACCCACTTTTGATTAAGCTGTGAAACCTTTTGTTTATGCACACTAATGAAGCATAGTCAGACCTACATGCCCAAGCAAGACAATTCAACACAACATCATCAATAAGACCAGGGAGAAGCGAATCACTTGATCCAAACCGCAGACGACCATCATTTACTACTCCCCGAATTCTTATTCTTAAATGATTCGTTACCTTCTCCTCTTCCATCAAAAATAAAATTGGAAACAATTTCTTGAGTAATGTGAAAAAATCTTCACCAAGCCAAAGACAAAATCGAGAAAAATCCCCCAAGGGCCAAAAGAAGACCAACAAGCAAATGAATTACAAGAGAATCTATACAATCCCACAGTTCCTTTTTCGCTCCCAGTACCCAGAAAACAAGTTCCTATCTTTACAAACAACCAATTTCCTTCTGTTTATTATTTCCATTAATTCAACGAATCAATAGCGCATTCTCCGACTTCATCCTCAGCCCTCAACTTCCGAGCCAACGAAAATAACCAAAGAGCCATTTTCCACAAGAAGCCCAAAAAGAGAAGTTGTAAAATGATCCAATTTACAGTTATAAATTCAGCCTAACAAATCAATGATCAAACCAATCCCAAAAGAAGAAAAAGCAAATTCCAGTGTCGCCAGCAAACTACCGAAATTTTCCAAAAACATCTCCAACTGATTTCCCTCAATCCAAACAGAAACCATCACCTGAACATTCAAGCAAAAACATCATATCAACAACTAAAAAAAATGTAATAAACGAGACATTACAACAACTGAATAGACAAAAAAAAGAAAAGAAAAAAGGTAACCAATTAAATAAAAGAATTGTTACACCAACAGAGGTTCGATCCAAATCCAATCAATGCAGAGAAAGGTTCGGATCCTAACCCGGTGCTCGCTCAGACCTCGGCAGAAAAATCTCGATAAACCGTTGCATGTAGGAAGATGGTAGTTAGTCGAATAGCAGAGACCATACCTGTAAAATTAGATATGCAGCCGATCTCGAGTTTCGATTCGTATAAAAATTGGGTGAAATAACTACGGAGTCGACATGTCGCCGGAGTCCGGCGAGGGGAAAAGAGCGACAGATAAGAAAGTTCGGAGCAGAGGAGAAACTGAAAGTGATAAAAAGGAAAAGGAAAAGGAAAAAGAAAAAAGTAGAAAAGAGAGTGAGTTACAAAACAGAAACTGAAACGCATTGATTGTACTTTGCAATATGAAAACTCGAGGGTTCATTATTTCCCATTTGCCCCTTCTCGTTTACCTCTTTTTTACACTTCTAAGTCAATTCGGTTCATTTGGCGATCATTTTGTGTAGGAAAAAGAAGAAGCTATAAGTACAAGATCCAATGGTGTGCAGATGAGGTGACCCATAAAATCTTTTAGCTAGGGAGAAGTACATGAATGTACCCACTTTGTTTTTCGTTCAACTTTATTACTGCTATCATGATTCGGTTCTTTTGTCAGGTTTCGCATGAACATATAGCTGAAAGTAGAAACGGTATTTGGAGCTACCTACACCTCTGCTTCTCCTTCAATTAGTCATTTCTTCGTATGATCGCAAGTTCTAATTCAATTGACAGTCAAACTCTATTCTCCTTTTTTTTTTTTTTTTTTGGTGTGTGTTCAAATAGTCAATTAATATATAAAAGAAAGGAAAACGGGATTAGAATAGAAAAGAAGTTTAGCTTTAGATGGGTTAACAGTGGCGCAGAGGAGAAAAAGAAGAAAAAAGCGGCTCCACCTACAACAATAACAAACTTTCTTCTTCTTCCTCTTCCCAACTTTTCCTACATGTAAATCGTAAATCACTCCTAGCTATTTAAAAGAGTTGGTTACCACAAGTCATGTAATGATCATTCTTACTCCTCTCAGATTCAATGTGAATGACATTTTCACTCAAAGCAGGTTCGTCAAGAGTGACGTGAATATTACTTCTGTGTTGCATTGCCTTGTTCAGTCGGCAGACGACTACGTTTACACCAACATACATACTGAGGTATTGGCCCATCGTTTCCTGTAACCCAGAAATGGTTAGCTACTGTATCCAGTGTCATCCTCTGCAGTGGGTCTGCAAACCACACCAAAACCGATCGTTTGAATAACATATCCGGGGAAGAGACCAAGTGAACATGAAAAAACTCAACTTGAATCGAAAAAGGAATTAGAGAAAGGAGCAAAAAGAGAAGTGACCTTTGCAAAGAAGTCCTTCCAATAAGTCCTTTAACTGCGGGTTTATTTTCCTTGGGAGTACTAAAGGGTTGTCAACAATCTGTAGGAGGCCAATACACGCATTTTGTCAAACTATTGAACAAAATCAGGACTATATCCGTACGTCTAAAACCAAGAGAACAAGAGGCATTTTGGAAGGAAGGAAAATTTGGGTAGTGTTTCTTGCCTTGTCGTATGTATCCTGTATTGTTTCTCCAAGAAATGGGTATTGCCCAAGTATCATGCAATACAATGTCACTCCCACTGCCCAGGTGTCTGCTGCTTTCCCATGATAATTTTGACCTGTTGTATCAGAAATTAAGGAAACTAGCAACCAGATCCCAGTCGTCTTAGTTTAAGAATTCAAAGCTTTAGAAAATCATTTCCAAGCTTATTATAGAACACTAACCTAGACAGCACTCAGGTGCAGTGAAAACAGGTGTTCCAGGAGACCTGCGGAGCTCATCATTATCGTCCTATGGAGATATGGCCACGATTTAGAAAAACTAATTCAATCAGGAAGGAAAAAAAATGGGTTTGACGTAATCCAGAAAAATACAACAGCAGAACCAAAGAGTAAGCAAATAAGCTACTACGGAAACGACCCATAGTAAACCAATACTATTTATCTAAAAATACATCTAATTTATCTAAAAATAGCTATAATAAAAGAATTAGAGTCTATTTAGATTAAAAATGAATATTGAATATAAATATATATATTCTAATTATTTATTATTAACAATTTTGATTTTATTTCTAGTTATTTATGTAATTTACATTTATTTATCTTTGTTATTTAGATTTATATTTATTATTCAACTTTTTATTTTTATCTTTGTTTTTAAGATTTATATTTAAACAGTAAAAAAAGTAAGCATCTGGAGACAAAGATGCGTGGTTCGATGGAGCTGACTATCAACCAAAATCACAATTGGCTCAGCTAACTAAAACAGCAGCGGTTCAGTGAGCATCAGTTACCCAATACTCAGCTATTGAAGCCCAGTTCAGCACCATAAATTTAACTCAGTAAAAAGGGCATTTCATGACCACATAAAAATGATTCAGTGTAGGATGGAATGACATCAACTATGTTAAAATGGCCAAAAAATAGAACAAATAATATGTTTTCACGTGACTTGTTGAAATCTAGCATAAAGAAAATAGAGTAGAAGGATTTCCAAAAGCACAAATTATAGGTAGATTTCAGTAATAAACACAAACTTTATGAATTTCTCTCCTAACACCCCGCCCCCCCAACAAAATATAGGATTTACCACAAATAAACAATAACTATTCAAATTTAATCCTTAATCAAGCATGATATACCAACATAGTAAAAGCTCAACCCCAGCAAAACACTTATCCAACCCCATCCCCTAAAAAAAGAACAAACAAAAAAGCCACATCAAAGAAGAACTTCCGTCTCCGTAGACAGAAAAATCCATCATAAACTTGTTCGGCTTTGTCCATACAATCTTCAGTAGGAAAACCTCATAGAATAGTCAAAACATCTTTCAAGAGACTAATTAATGAAGATCAAATGAAGAATGAACGTTTCCATACCTCAAATACCTGACTCACACTGAAATCTCCGATCTTCACTATGCCAGTCCGTGTAACCAACAGATTTTCAGGCTTAATATCTCCATGCACAATGTTCTTTTTGCCTCTCAAGAATAAAGAGATAAAAGTTCAGTATCTTTGCAAATCCACATCTTCCAGGAACTAAGACATCTACATCTCAGAAGAAAATGCAAAAACAACTTCAACAGAATACTGTGGATGAACTATACAAGTATCATAATTTAGTCCCACAATTTTCACATTAGCTCTTTCATATACCATGAGCACATCATCAGAAAAATAGAAGCTCCTAATCAAAATTTAACTGTATTGTTGCTACCTAGAATAAATAACTTAACCTCAGATTTGAACTGCCTTGCATGAGTCACTCTCTATACAATGCCACTAACTATATTGTAACAGCTAAAACTGAAAATGGTTCAAAATGGACCTTGTAAAGCTTTTAGGAACTGTCAACACTATAATGCTTATATATATATATATATATTCTCAGCCATCAATTACCAAGCTGACTCATGGTGCATAAATAGACATGTTGACTAAGTCATATAAATAGAATGGAAGAAGGTCCATTCTCTAAGAAGGCAACTGATAAGACGAGAAGTATAACAATGTGTAATGTGCATAAGGGAAACTAGGTGACCACACAATATCCAGTCAAAGTATAATGCACATAGTCAGTTATTAAAATCATACATGGGCATGGAGATACATCAAGCCAGATACTATATCCCTTAAATACTTTCTAGCAGTACTTTCCCCAATTCCACCAGGCGGGCCAGAACCTTCCCAAACCCATTTTCCATCTACATATTCAAGAACTGGAAGAGAAAAGGAAAATTAGTTTGTTTAATCAATCATAATGCAAACCTGGTGCTTCAAAATTTACCACACTGAGAATGTAGCCAGATACCACTCAGTTAATAACAAAAAGAGAAGATGTCGTTACAAATACCCATGTAGAAGTGATCCGTGTTTGGGTCATCAATCACCTCAATGAGATTGACAATGTTAGGGTGGCGCAGCATCTTCATTATCAGAACCTGATAAGCAAAACATTTTATAGAACACACACTAAACAATTATTTTAAAAAAATCCTCACAAAATCTACCTTGGACTTGAAAAGGGTAAAAGAACTATGCCAAACCACTAAGCTCATCTAAGAGAAAATCATCTAGCAGAAAATTAGGGCATAGCAGCTTTTATTAGGGGTATCCAGCAAGTTGTAAGTAGAAGGATGACTGTATCTTGTGCAATCAACTAGAAACTTAGAAGTGCAACAGAACTCACAAGTTCTGAATTAGACTAAATTAGGCTAATGCATCTCCCCGTCCTCAACCAGAGGATTGAATCCAAATTAAAGCGCATTTTCTTTTCCATAATTTCACACCCATGAACTATAATGAATAAGAACAGCAGAGAAGACATCTCACAGAAGACCATATATAAATGAAGCAATTTAAAAGTACAATTAAGCATAGTAGCCAGCTACCTCACGAAGAACATCACTCATTGCAGTCTCTGAAGGTGCAACATTCAGCTTCAATAAATGTGACTTATGAAAAGCCTACGGTTTCAAAATAGAAATTCATATGTTAACAGCAGCTAACCTGTTGGTGGTAAAATCTTGACATAAAGCATGGCATCTGCTATAAATTCCGCATTCATGGCAACTATTTAAGCAAATTTATGTTACTTGCCATCATTGCATTTCTCAATTTCAAAATGAAAACTGAATTATTACAAGATAAAGGCACATGTTTGTTATATGTAAAAAGTGGCTAAGAAACACTCTAATTGGTCAAAATAATGCAACTTAATTTCCTCCAAAGCATATAATTTTTTACCTTATTCACCACAAACACAGTAAAATTCTATTTTAATTCAAAAAGATTACCTTAATGGCGTAATGCTTTCCATCTAAACTACTTCGATATAAGACCTGTTTTGCAAGAAAAATAAAAAAGCTAAAGAAGTTATTTCTTCCAACTAATTATGTCAGAAAACATTAACCAGAATATGCTTACCACTTTTCCGTAGCTTCCAACACCAATCTTGAACTCACGAACATATTCATTGATCATTTTATTTCCATTGTCATCCTGAAAAGACATTTTCAGAAGAAATATTTATTGTTACTAGGTATATATAACCATTAAAGCAAGTACTACTTTATAAGTGCGTAAATCAGGTACTATGGCAAATAACATGCATAACAAAGAGATTATTTAAGAACAGAAAAGGCAGCATATTCTAATACTTCACAAGTATAACTTGTACACACCAAACAGAAAATAGTGGTCAATAGGAAACAAGGGAATAACTACAAAAATATAGCCTAGAACAAAAAAGCACCCCCTTCCCCCTCCAAAATAATAATAATAATAATAATAAAAGAAATAAATACATAAATTTCTGTTATCACCTCTGAGCGAATAAGTATGTGTGTTTCTTTGACAGGAAACTGTCTGCAAATCATTCCATTCTGCTCTCGAAACCTTAAAATCTCTTCAGAGCGTTTGACATGATTTGGAAACCTGCCATCATCCCCATAAGCTGTGTCGCTAACTTCTCCATTATACGAGGAAGTATCCTCATCGTCAATTTCTTCATCTAACAAATATTCCTGGGAGAGATTGTGATGACTCAAAGAAATGGGCCTCGCTCTATGTTTGGACTTTCTCAAGAAACCAAAACAGCTACAACAGCCCATTGTCCGGGCAAATGTGTAGCCCCCACTGAACATCAAAAAGCTCGACCCTTGAAGTACTTGATAAGAATTGTCAGCAGCTAAAGTTGAATGGTTGCCGGATCCTGAAAAGAAGGCAACCCCTTATGTTTGCAATACAAAAGAACCTTATAAACAGATATACTTGATAGTTGCATTCCTCACTTAAACTATAAACAAACAATATTAGTTGAACGAAACGTGCATGAAGATATAAAATCAAACCCACTTCAAAGTTTAAATCTTAGTTCTCAATAGAAATAGTAATTTTGAACCTGAATCGAGAGATAAGGAAGAACGAGGTTAAGCCCCAAACAAGTTTGCTATTCCAGAGGATGCCATTCAGCTAGATGGAAGAAACAATTCATGACACTGATTCCAGTGCACTTGCAAACATACATGTTGGCATTTCCAGCTTTATTACATCCACCAATCAAACCTCCAACTGAAGAGAAAAAAAAGCGTCATAATGGCGGATAATTATTACAACACGAGAACAAAAACACAATTACAGTCCAATGGCAAGTAGGACACCAAATGCCCAAACCTCACAAACTCACAAGACGTACCTTTTCACAGAATCCCAAAGAAGCAGAAAATACTTCACAAGAATTCGATTATGACCAAAGGTTATAATCAACATAAATAGCCAATCGATCAAACAAAACCAAGAAGATTGGGGGGACTCAAATCTAACAAAACCCCTAGAAGCGACTTGGTAGAAGCCTCCGGAATTGAACGACGAGATATTTACAGAATAAAACAAATTACTGATTTTTATATCACCAGAAAGAGAACGAATGATACGCGGTCGGAGAAAACCAACAAGGACGGCGGAGGAACTAAGAACAAGGGACGGTTGGAAGATCGATTTTGTTATTAATTTTATTTATCCAAGGAGTTCAGATTGTTGCGAGCGAAAGAAAAAAGTGAAAAGCAAAACATCGGAAGAACAAGAAGAAGACAAGAAGGTGAAGTGGCTAGGGGGGGAGTTTGGTGGGTACAACCGTCAGTTTTGCACCCGTCGAACTCTCGCGCTCTCTTGGTTGTAGATAAGTTTTTTTAAAGAAATATAAATAACTGTAGTATTAAAATTTTGATGTTTTTATAAAAAAGAAAATTTCATAATATAATATAGAAAGATAAGAAATTTATAATATAATATAATAAAAATTATTTATTATTTTACATTTTATCTTAGACCTTCTAAACGAAGAGATTTTTTTTTACCATTTAGAATGAAATAAAATGTAATATAAAATTCTCCTCTTCTATCTTATTCCAACCTATTACATTATAAATCTTCATTTTAAACGATAGAATAATGTTATATTTTATTTTATTTTATTAATAAACTCACAATTAAATATAGCCTTAGTTTTCTACGCTAATTTACAAATGGAAACTTGAAACTAAAGAGCTACAAAAACAAAAGAGTAACTAATTTTCAATAAATAACAAAATATTATGTTTTTGTTAGTCTAAATCTAATAGGCCTTTATTTTAAATAAAATTTTAGTATTAAAATGAAATTATTTATTTACATATGAAGTATCGAATGTTTTATATTGTAAATCAAATTTCAAGCATTTTTCAATAAAATTATTAATTGAATGATTTTCTTTTAAAAAGAAACTAATTAAGCTTGAAATTTATTTTGATTTGATTTTTTAAAATTAAATAATACACAAAATTAAAAAGCATTTGACATTGAAATTTTATCTGATTATTTAACGACAAATTGTACATTTGTCCTAATGTTGATCTTAGTACCCGCATTCTTGCACATGAATTGACGATTAATGAAAACGACACATTAGGCAAGTGATTGAGAAGGAAGCAGGAAGCTTCCAACCATTTTCTTCTCATGCTTGTCCTTTTGTGGTGCCTTTTCTTTCTTTTTCTCCAAATTGACACACCTTGGATTGAATAGTACTACAACTACATCATATGGGGGAAAGGAGAGGTATCTTTAACAAGTATTGGCTGCCTTTCTAAAGACACATATACGTTGTACGATCTTAGGAACAGAGAATTTGTTGCTTTTTTTTGTTTTTCTTTTGAGGGCTTATTTAAACTTTAGTGTTAAAATTTTCACAAATCACAATTTCAAATGAATGTAAGATTATTTAGATTTTTATGCGATACAATTATGCACAAGTTGAAGTAATTGTTCCAATCATGTTTCCTTGATTAGTTGATTAGTTGACTTTGCCAAATAGGGTTTAGAGTTTAGACAAAGAGAATCTAGTGGTCTAATCGTGTCATGATAACTTATGATGGGTAGCTCCACCTACCTTATCATATTTGTAGAATATAATTCCTAATCATGTCGGTATTTGTTTGAATCATATCATTCATTTTAAAAAAATTAAACATAAATTCTACAAGAATATGAGTCGCCTATATTATATAAAGTGAATAATTTCTTATTCAAATAAACTACGTCTCCTCGTCTATATTAAAAAGAGATTGATAAGGGACATAATCGAGTTTAGTTCAATTTTTTGCTTTAAAATTTTGATTCGATCATGTACAGACAAACATTCCAAAACTTGATTGATTGACAAAATAATATTATTTTAGTTGCATTTAATAGAATAAAGTATGATAAAAAAGATTTTATTTTATTTGGTATAACTAAAATGTTATCATTTATTGGAACAAGTTCAAGTTAGATTGAGTGATTTTTAAGTTCAAAGTTCGGTCAAAATAACTAGTTAATTCAACCGTCGTTTTGATAAGTATAACTAAAATGATGTCATTTTTTTGGGTCCTAATTCAGACTCATTTGAGTTAGTTTAGTCAGTTCAACTCTCAAATTCAAGAAAAGGAGAAAAGACATTTTATCAAGTTCTTTGGTTATTTTCAACACTACCACCTTAAATAGGTTTTGTTACAAGTTAGTTCATCTTAATTTGGTTGTTTGAGTTTGAGTTTTACTTGGTCATTGTTAAGTTCCTATTATTTTGGAATAAAAAAGTTAGTTGTGAGTTGCCAATAAAAGGATTCTACTTCATATAGGATCCTTTAGTATTAATTAGAGAATTTTTAAGAAAAGGTTGTTAGTTTTAAAGTTATAAAATTGTATCTGATATAATGTTATTAATGTCTCATAATCCACTTCATTCTTGTAAATATCTTCCTCTTTCACTAACTTTATAATTTATCTTTTTATTTGTACACGCGTTTTTTTTAATCTTTGTGTGCAACTTATGTGTGAGTTAGTGTATGACTAGAATAATAAGAGGATAAGATAAACTGTTTGATTTAGAGCTTGAAAGAACGATTAAGTGAATTAGATGGATAACCAAACATAAGTAATGAGAATAGTTGAGCAAGAAATAATTGAAAGAGAAAGAATTAAGCAAGAAAGGTTATAGTAAAATCATAAAGAGGAAGTAAGAATATGAAATACCAGAGAAGGTGGAAGAAGAATCAATATTAATGGTAAAATGGAAGCTTACAAAGAACAACATTATCAAAAGCCATAAGAGACTATTATCGACTAATGGTGGAAGTGAATTATCATAGAATTCAGAGGCCAATGGTGAATGCAAGACGTTTTAATATTCTACAAGTTTAATTATTTTGGTGTGAATGAACCAATTTAGAGGAGCCCCATTTGAAGATCCAAATGATCATTCAACAAATTTTTAAAAGTTGTGTGATGCTATAGGAATCGAAAGTGTAACATTAGATGAAATTTGTCTCACCCTGTTTTCATTTTCATTGAGAGATAAGGTAAAAGGTTGGTTAAACATTACACTTGCATAAAGTTGCTTGCTTATCACAATCCTTTATGCATAAATTCAATTCAAAAGCGTGTAATCATCATGTCTAGAATTGCTTGATGCTTTTGAAAAGAGTATTAATGTGCTTATTGACTTAATGAATTATGCTATATTAATTATATTTCTCCATAAGTTATCTACTCTATTTTGTCTTCAATCTCTCTAATTCTTCATTTTGTTTTCAATCCTCCCAATTCTACGAAAAATGGTACATGATAGAACTCGAAAACAACAGATTGCTCAAGAAAAGAGAAAGAGAACATCCACATCCTCTCTTCCTCCTTAGGAATAGCCCTCACATTTTGTTTCTAGCAAACTTGAGAAGTTTTATAAATAGTATCTTAGATGAAGTGTAACCCATTAAAGGGGCTTTGATTTCAAAGATCCAAAGAATACTAACATTGTAACATTAGTCAAAGCCTGCAATTGGAAAAGGCGGTGGGACTGTCTAAACTTTGTTTCCCTTATATTAGGAAAGGAATTCTATCCCAATTTCTCTTGCCAATTAGGAAAGTAAGAAATAGTTAAGACTAAGGCAAATCGATCAATATTTCGGTAGAAAGAATCAATAAACACTTGGGAATTACTTATGCTAGATTAAACCAAGCATGGCTTGATCTTAATCCATGTCAATTGTCTCAAGACCTATGTGCAGAGGAAGTTCCTTAGAAGGAGAGCAATTGTCACCCCATCAACTTTCTAGCAACTGAACTCCCTACTGAACTTAAAGCTTGGAATGACTTTATCAATGCCTCTCTTTGTTCATCAACCCATCCAAATGAAGTTAATGTTTAGCTTGCCAAGCTACTTTACAAAATCAAGCACAATATGCCTATTAATGTTGGCAAGATAATAAATGAAAGTATATGTAAGATTATAAAAAATCTAGAGAAGAATATGGTCTTCCCAGAGTTACTGAGTTAATGGCAGCTGTTGGGGTGTCCTTTCTTAATGATCCTCATAGACACTTTATAGAGGCACTCATATCATGTGCTCTACTATTACATAGAGAAGAAGCGAGAAAAGCTAGATAGTTGAGAATGGGAAAAAGAGTATTTCGGTGGAGGTTGAAAGACAAGAAACAAATGTGTAATAACTACAAAAGCAGCTTCAATAGTTCCTGCACTAGCCTATTGAACTAGATTATCCTACTTTTAGAAGGGTAGCCTTGGCTTGAAATTAGCTTAATGCAAATAGGGCTACATTGGACCAAAAATGGAATGAGGCTTTACTTCTCTATTAAGAAGTTGTTCAAACCTAAATTTCTAATCTTCAACAGGCAGTTCTCTAGATAGGTCACTAGATCATAAACCAATATAACCACCATCACCCGCCTTGAGAGGCTAGTCATCCCTTTAACTCCCACCCAAAGCAATAAAATTAATATGGAGGCAAAATCTTTCACCTCCTAGCTGCACCACTTCCACTTTCACTTACTATCTTTTCCAAAACATTGAGGATAATGTTTATGCTAAGTGTGGGGGGAATTTGGTTCTATGTGTGCCTATGATTTTCTTTAAATGTGGATGTATACTCTTTACGAGTCATTATTTGTATTTAGCCTTAGGTTCACGACATAATCATGTATTTTATTATCTTTTTATTGTTAATTTCTTTTCATTTCTCATTTCAAGCATATGGTTGTATGATTATAATCATTTAGATTGTATTTAGGAATTGTTATGCATTTAGGGAGCCTAATTATGATTATTCCTTGTAGAGACACAATACCTTGTTTGCTTAATACTGTCAATTTTTTGCAAGTTTTTACAGTGTGCTCTTGTTGTAATGGGTGGAACTTAAACCTAGTAAGCAATTTTTTTTGGCTTAACTATTAATCATTTATTGCTTTTGAACATTTATTTCTTTGAGTGAGCTTTGCTTTGTAATGAATTTGGAGCTTACTTAAGGATCTTTGCAAACATATAATTATCACTTATGGCCTGAGGAACAAAATGAAAATTTAGGTAAAACCTCACTTCCAAGTGGCCAACCTTATGCTAATTTTTACCTTAAAGAAGCCCTTTTGAGCCTATGGTATGTTCCTTTTATAAACCCTACATTAAAACCCTTTACCACTTTCATTTGCTACCCATATTTGAACTATGAGCTAGCAACGTATAATGTGTATAAGAGAAAAAAAGGTAGAGAGATTATGAGGGAGAGTGACAAAACATTCAAGTGTAGGGGTAAAAAGCTATAGGATTATATATAGGTTGTAGAGTATTGCAATGGGTTTTGAGTTAGCGAGGAGGAGTGGTAACAGAAAGACATCTTATTATGTGAGCTTATTTTGGTAACAAGAAGACGTCACATTATGTGATGCCTTCATACATGTAAAAAGAACATCTATGATGCTTAATTATTTCTTAAACAACATAAGCTTTCAGTTTCAGTTTTTATTGAAAAAAATGTACTTTGATCAATTCATTGAAGTCAATATCACCAACTCAACTAATTGCTACTTCTCAATGACCAAGAAATTGTTTGAAAAGAAAACAAATCAGAGAAGTAAAGGGCACATCTAGGCCATGACAATCATATTACTCTATCGAAATGAGATGCAATTAAGAATTAAAGATCAATGAGTTAATTTGTTCTCTAGGCACTCCTATATCATCTACTACAGAAACAATGTGTCAGTTAAATTCTTCTTAAATCATAAAGTCTGGGTAGCCCAATTATCAATTGCGTCCATATGCTTAGGCATAAAAACAAGGAAATTAGTTAAAAGTGACTTTAAAATCAAGTAATACGCATTGTAGCATTATAGGTGCCAAGGTCTATAATTTCTCAACTCTATTGTTGATATTATCCAACACAATGAGCAACAAAAGTCGCCACTTGAACCTAAGATTTCAAAATACATATTGTTGTTTGCAAGTATGTTACCGATCACTGATAGGTATTGATTACTAAGGCTTAATAAAGTTGATGTCTTTAACATCAAATTAGATACAGTATAGAGATATTATCTCTTTAACCTTACAAAAAGTAGAATTGTCAACCAAATTTATTTGAGACTAGTCATTTTATTTCTCCCTTTCCTTCTAAGAGATGGAGAATCAATGAACAAAGTTGATCAAATCATCTTAAAAGAGTAAAACTACTTACAGTCATAGGGTTAGGATCTAAAATTTGAGCAATTAATTTCATGGCACCAAATGATAGCCAGAGCGGACAAGTGAATTCAGCTGCTGAAATTTACTAATGGAACAAACGAAATGACAAAAGGATAAGAAGAAAAAAAAAGAAAGAGGTGATACAAAATTTGCAAAACACTAACTTTTTTGTACAGGTTGATTAGCAATACAAAGAGAATAACTCCATATGCCCACAAGTCTGCAGTGGCCCCTTCATAACCTCTATCATTAAGAACCTGACGCACAATATTATTTAAGGTCAAAGCAAAAATTATTAAAGTCAGTAATCCACATGGTGGGATAATTTTGGTAACCTAAAGAGTCATCCAAACCTCAGGAGCAACATAATTTGGAGTTCCACAGGCAGTATGAAGGAGGCCATCATCCTGCCAAAAGCCAAACAAACATCTACATAAGCACACAGAAGCCAAGAAATAAGCTCTAAGTGAGTAGTCAAGTTGTAACAACAAGGATACCCCTTATAGATGACAAAACCACTTGGAGAGAGAAAGAAGGTGAAAACAATTTATTACAATTACCCTTACTTGTTGAATGTACTCAATCCAAAATCAGAAACTTTGAGGTTTCCATAAGCATCCAACAACAGATTTTCAGGTCGTAAGAGAACCAAGACACATTAGAAGGAAGATGACATAGATTTGTATGAGTCTCGTAGACAAGTATGTAATGAATACCACATACAGATAACTAACAAGTTCATTATAAGCCTTAAAGAAGAAAATCTAACTCACGATGGATGAATAAAGATTTTCTAAACCTAACTAATTATAAAAAAAATTAAATTAAATTTAAATTTAGGCTTAAATATATAGGCTCTAGCCTGTTGACATTTCAATCTAGATTTTTCATCACTTTATATTTCTTCATATATGTAAATAGTAAAAAAAAATTGTAACCAATTTGAATATTGAAAATAGCAGATGACTCTTCAGTTTCTTTAGATCTTTATTCTCGTTTTAACAAACATATTAAATACCTTAACTTGTTTACATTAGAAAAATATATATAGTGCAAGTAAGGGAGACTTACTCTTACAACTGGTTCCAATTGCCATTGCAATTTTGCAACAGAAAAAAGTCAAATAGTAGATAATATGCTTAGGCAACATGCAAAATAAGAATCTATAAATCAAGACTCCTACTTGAAAATGAAATATGATAACTTATTATCTTGAATTGGCGAATAAATGGTCAAGAAAAGCAACCCTGTAAATAGTATTTTAATCATTTAGGCCTAAAATATATTTTAGCATACCTTATGCAAGCTCTACAAGATCTATTAGTGAAGGAAGTCTTGCATCTCAAGTCCCATATGGTGAACAATTCATCTCTTGAACCGAAGACAAAAAGATCCTATAAAAATAATAAGACAAAAAAAAGTACTTTGCTACTTTAGAAAGTTAAAGCTCGAACTATCCATAAAGATGGAAGATTTTATGATACCTACCAGAATTTGTTGGGTTGGAATACAAAGACTTGACACTTCCAGAGTGACCAGTTAAAACACTAGTGCATTTTTTTCCTAGTCGTCCCACACCTTTATCTGCAAATTGCTCAATTTAATCAAAACATGGCAAAGTATAGAACCCTATATATGCGATAATATGAACTACATATCATATGTGGCACTTGGAATATAGTTACCTTTCTGATATCATTAAGATGTGAAAGTATCTTAATCATTTCAGTTTACCTCAATCCCTTATAATTGTTTCTTGATCATATTTCCCATCTTTCTTGCATATATTTTATCTTCTTTTGCTCAAAAAATAAATCAATTTAAAATTTATAAAGAAACCACTTAACATGAGTAACTTACAGTTTGATCATTGGAAGCTGTGAGTAGATTCATATCTTCCTGAAACAAATTTCAAAATGGACCTTGCATTAACATCAAGAAAACGAACTTCCATCAAGTTTCGTTCAAATTGCCACTCATCAAAAGCTAAAGTACAACATTCATGCATATTTCAATACTCGAGCACGAATTCCATCACAAAGTGAGCTCTTAAATCCCAAGGAAACACATTGGAAGTGACCGCCATGATGCTAAAAAGAAGCATATACTTAGATTATTATGAACAAATCATAAGTTGGAAAGGCCAGTTACCCTGATCCAGCACACATCAAATATGGCATTTTGGTGAGCCACCCATTCACAAATTCGAGCTTTTCCTATACATTGCCAATCAAAACATATACTCAATTTTCATTTACTAACTAAAGAATTCACCAATGGACACAAGAACAAAAATAAAAGTAAATATACCTAAATTTTCTTGATAAAAAGCATACGAAGGAAACCCCCTCCGTGCATCGAGCAAGCTTATGTAACTAGCCTCGTCGGACAGGGTGAGAACATAACAATTCTTACTTTTCTAACAAAAGTCAAATTATGAAATGAACAAATCAGAAAAAATAAAAAATAAAAACTTTTGACCAACTTAAACCTAGCTAAAAAGGATCACATTTGAACAAAGAAAGACAAAAATTCAAAATCGAAGGAACTTGTGGTTTGACTTTACAATAAGAAATTGTCAGGGCCACTCCTCGCCGTCATGTTCCACTATCACTGCACCGGATTTGGAGAAATTCGGCACAAAAATGAGAGAAAAAAATATCTCCTAGAACTTTAAGAGAGTGAGAGAGAAAACGGGCTTTGTGAGTGCGCTAAAGGTAGAACCTTCAAAAAACTGCCAGGGGTGGCCACTCCTTGCCGTCATGCTCCACTGTCACCACGTCGAATTTGGAAAAATCAGGCACGAAAATGAGAGAAAAAATATTTCCTGGAATTTTAAGAGAGGGAGACAGAGAGAAAGGGCTTTGTGAGTGTGCTAAAGGTAGAACCTTCGAAAATCTCGATATTTTATTCACGACGGAAATAAATTAGGATCATTCAATAAATTAGGGCCGTTTGATTTAGGATACGTATAGCAAACGACGAAGACAATCCTATAATACTTAATAAGACTAATTAAATGACAATCAGTCACAAACCCAATCAAATTGACTTAAGAATTTCAATCAATATATGAATAATTTTCTTTTACTTTCATATATATGTATATATTATTCTGCATATATTTATATATTAAATTTTCCTATTATTCTTATATTATTAATATATATTATAATTATATTCCATATATAATAAGCATATATATTTTTCTATTCCATAAATTTTAATATTATATTTGAGTTTTTATTTTTATTTATTTTTTTTTCAAATTCTATAACTCTGCATTCTCACAATCAAAACAATTATTGGCAGTGACAGATAGTTTCTCCATCAACCAGCCACTATTAGTTAAAGTGGTGTGTATGTGATTACCTATTAGTTAAAGTGGTGTGTATGTGATTACCTCAATGTTATTTTATTAGGAATTCTCACTTTCATAATGTAAAGTGTGCCTGAGCAGTCGAAGTAAGCATATGGTCAGTGTAAATTCTGTTCGCTATAAGGCTCCAAGACTTGAGGGCTTCTGACTTGCGAGCTTCGACTAACCTCGAATGTCGCCGCCTTGTTCTCCGTTACATAAATGCACATGCCATATGTTGGATTCCGCTTGTTTCCGGAACTCAACTCTTACTCTGATACCACTACTGTTGGATTCCGATTGTTTCCAGAACTCAACTCTTGCTCTGATACCACTACTATTGGATTCCGCTTATTTCTAGAACCCAACTCTTGCTCTGATACCATAAATATTAGATCCCGTTTTCGAAACCCAACTCTTGCGGACTCATACATTTGTTTGATCTCGTTTGCTTCCGGAATCCAACTCTTACTCTGATACCACCTCTGTTAGATCTCGCTTGTGTCCGGAATCCAACTCTTCAGAAAACATCATAAGACGTGAGTGTGTATATTACCTTGAAGGAGTATTTCATTAACCCTCATTAGCCATCATCAGTTCATCTTCATTCTCATAACATCCCAAAAATTTCCTTACAATTTTTTCAATAACGTGCCCACACAAATCAGTCACCATACTTGAACTCATTTCTCCTGCTTGTGAACAAAATTTGGAAATCTTCAAAACATAATTTCAATTTGATTTCTCAAAGAAATCATAGCTCTAAGTCTCTAGTTTGTTTTGAAGAAAGAATCATCTTAATCGGAGTTCTATAGATCAAGATATGCTTAAAAAGCTAAAGGGTATTCATACCCTAATCATACTCTCCCAACCGATCCCTCATTTTCTTTCCATCAAACTTTTTCAAAATAACTCCAAAAGAAACCAATTTTTATGTGGAGATAGATACATGTTTTAGGAATCCATTGCTTGAAGAATCACCTCATTTGGAGGTTGGATGAGGAAGTTATGACCAAAAGAATCAAATATACTTCCACCCTCAATCATACAGTGACATGTCTTGGCGCGATTGTCATAACTTTCACCAAAAATGTCAGATTGGTTTCATTCTTAGACCATTGGAAAGCAGCCTTCGAGATCTAAAACTTTTATAAAGACCACAAAGTCAGATTTTGCCTCTAAAAAGGTCAAAAATCGTGATTTACTGACGTTGTCCCGTGAATGTCAGTTTAACGGACATAGACTGGCTTAGGAGCACTTTTTCACCCGAGAAGGTTCATTAAACGGACATGGGCGATGCTAGGGTCCTTTTTGACCTGAAAAGGTCTGTTAAATGGACCTAAAGTCCATTAAACGGATATGGGGGTTTCCCAAACCCCTCCAAAGCCCCTCCAATGCTTCCTACATCCATTCTAACATCATATTCACTTAATATCTCCCCAAATTCAACTCTTCTAGTGCCAAATCACTTCATAACAACTCAAACAC
>JANITX010000211.1:13552866-13569175 GCA_027564395.1 Erythroxylum ulei
TTGACTTTGTATTCGATTCGATTTCGCTTCTTTCGCTTTCGTCCGCTTTGTTTCGGTTTCCGATTTCGTTCCGATTCGATTCGTTGTGATTCGTTCCGCCACTTTGTTTTTGATTAATGTTTACCGTTTTCCAGTTTGGGTTCGGTTTTGAGATCGGGTCCCAACATGAGTGGTATCAAAGCAAGGTTTTCGGTGTTATGTTTGTCTAATGAGTTGGGTTCCGGAAACGGGATCCAACACCTTGACTACACCGAGACCTTCTCTTCAGTAGTCAAGCCAACCACAATTCATGTTCTTCTGACCCTGGTTGCTTCAAAACAGTGGAATTTACACCAGTTAGATATAATCAATGCATTTTTACATGGAGAATTAAACGAAGAAGTGTATCTGAAACCACTTGATGGTCTGGAACTACCACAACTTGATATGGTTTGCCACCTCCAGAAAAGCCTTTATGGTCTGAAACAGGTAAGTCGACAATGGCACTGCAGGCTCGCCTCGGCTTTGCTTTCAACTGGGTTCATCCAGTCTCAATCAGACCACTCTATGTTCACAAAGAAGCTTTGTGATAATCTTATTATCTTACTCGTGTATGTTGACGATGTCCTCTTGTCTACCAACTCCTTTGATCTCATCTAATCCACCAAACAGCTCTTGGACAATGCTTTCAAAATTAAGGACCTCGGTTGTGTAAAAATTTTTCTAGGGCTTGAGCTTGCTCGATCTCCTTCTGGGATCAACCTCTGCCAGCACAAATACACTCTTGACTTGCTTCAAGACACTGGCTTTCTGCTCTCCAAATCTGCTTCTATACTAATGGCTGTCAACCTACGATTAACTACCGAAGGTGAACCTCTTACGGATGTCACAAGCTACATATGTCTCATAGGAAAGTTAATTTACCTGAATATGACGCGATCGGACATCTGCTTTGTCGTGCGATAGCTCTCACAGTTCATGTCCAGCCCAACGACCTCCCATCTACGAACTGCTCACCAGGTGCTTCGATACTTAAAGGGGTCACCAAACCATGGTATTTTGTTTCGAAGCAACTCTCTTCCAAAGCTTCGAGCTTTTTTCGACTCCAACTGAGGTAGCTATCCCGACTCCAGAAAATTGATTACCGGTTATTATGTGTTTCTTGGAGACTCATTAATTTCTTGGAAATCAAAGAAGCAAGTGACCATCTCCCGTAGTTCCAATGGGTGCTCTATCTTCTTCATGATCTTGAAGTCCTTCACCCAGACCTGGCTTACCTTTATTGTGACAACCGCTCCTTGATCTACATCGCCGAAAACCCTATCTTGTATGAGCGAATGAAACACATCGAACTCGACTATCATCTGGTCCGGGAAAAGGTTAAATCCGGCATCGTTCACCTTCTCCCAGTATCCTCTAGTACTCTACTCACCGACATCTTCACAAAGCTTCCCCCGCGACATTCTTTTCACACCTTACTTCACAAGCTGGGCATTATACACGATGTATGTTATCCAGCTTGCAGCGGCATATCAAAGAAGGAGACGAAAGAAGACAAAAACCTTGCTGACAAAAGATTTCTGGAGACTTAGATCGGGTTATGGAGCAGGCTTTTGGAGTGGGTCTCTCCTCTAGAGCTGGGCCTCATCTCACAAGCAGATCAAGGTCTTCTTTTGATCCGTTTCCAAGTCTGAGAGAAATAGTCAGGCCCATATCTAGTCTCTTCTATTTTATTTTCTACTTTATTTCTTTCTTACATATTTTGTTACAAAGATTCTTTTTTGGTTTTTATTTATAGAGTTCAGTTACAACAAACTGTGCACCTAAGCCTATGAAAGGCAACTATCCTTTTACTACAATTTGAGCCAAAGACTTATTTCATCTGTTTGCCTGCCAATGATGGGTTTGCTCACTTCAAAACACAATTCAAGAACTGCTCTTATCTTGTTGAAGGTGTTTTGGGAAGGCTATAAGGAAAAAGAAGAACAAATCATTCTTTGTTACGCCAATCATAGTCATGAAAAATGTTGTCAAGTAGAGTTTGTTCGCCATGAGTTCTTCGATTGGTTGTCTTCATAATTACAATTTCTTTACCAGAAATACCTGTAATTTGTTTGGTTAATTTAATTAAGCATCGACAGGTATAAAGAATTCCAATCTAAAAGATTGTTAAAGCTGAATTAATTAGCTTGTTAGTGGTGTGGTTAACAAGTTGACTTTGTATTCAGTCTGGAGTCCGTGGAAATTCTCGCTGGCGTAACTCCCAAGGAAAACTTATAAATAATGTCGAACAACGGGTGACTTTGGAGAAAAATGAGTCTGGGAAAAACTTTGGTTTCAGGTCATGGAATAATAATAGGTAGAACCATGGTGGATTGGAGCTTCATCACATGAACTATTACCTTTAGTTTATAGATTGACGAGTAGCAGAGTTCTCGAGTTCTCATACGGTAAACAGATTACAGATAATCATATCCTCCGATTCAGAACTAAGGACTTTCCATGTGGGTATCAGAATCAGTATGAATTATTTTAAGCTATATTTTCGGTAGTCTCCACATGAACTGTGGTCGCAACTTAGTTTTCTTGGACGACTATCTACATCAGTTCTTGCTGACCTGTGTGTTAGCTGTCTGGAATTTCGATAATTAGTAAATGAACTAAACAACTGCAATTAATGCTTGTAAACAAAGAGATCAGATAATTATGATGGTATTTAATTTGGTTCTCATTTGTGAATTATGACTCTGTCAATACTTAATACCCATTATGAAGTTTTAAGACTTTCAACAAATTGTTTTTACCAGCAAGACCCTGGAAGGACTTGGTAAACCTACTTGTATTTATCTCTTGATTTCACGGTATGCCCTTAATTTTGTTTACCATTTGTTCATATACTTGGTTCAGGGTTTAACTCTTCCCCTCTCAAAACGGAATATCATCAAGTCTCATGCACATTTGAATAAACAAATGAACACAAATTTCTTGGAAGTTTACCAAGAATTTACTTGTTACACGAATAAGCTAACAAATAAAACGTACGTATCAACCGACTCTGTCTCTCCCATCTGCTCATCAAAAGATGTAGCAAGCGAGCAATCTTTTAGAAGCAACGACTGTAAACCAACAACCACCATTGCTTTCGAGTATTGCACTTACGTTGATGTTTCCCTAAGTGACTTGCGGGTTCAAATCCATAAATCAAGTATTCTAAAGTCAAAAACATTTAAAAACCATATAGAAAACCTTGTTGCATGAAGAAATTATATGAATGTCAAAGAACATAATTGTAAACTTGCCAGTGGGCATTAATTTTTGAAGAAAAGGCTGTGTGTAAGTTCTGAAAGCTTGCTCGTATACGTGAAACTGAAGAAAACTCAAGCTAAGAGCTTCTGTCAGGTTGGAGATTAACGTAGTCGGCACCAACTTGCTCATATATTTCACATTCCTAGACCCATTTTAATAGTGAAGAGAGAGCGATGATAGGAAGAAGCAAGTTCGCGGGTATTATGCCGAATTCCAAGGCCATTTCAATACTGGTCCCTCGTGCATGTGTGTGTGGATATATATATATCCTCCTCCATGCATTAAACTGAGATAAGTTAGCGATCAAGGCTTCTCATATCAAAGAAAGGCATGGACCAAAGAAAGTCATTCATTATAGCAGCTTTGTCTCTCGTAGTATTCATTTCTTGGGAACTGCATTTTGTTCAAGGTGCTGAAGAAAAGGACAGTAGCAAGAGCACGAAGTACTCATCACTTGATCCCGCTATTCAAAATTACCAATTCCTAGGCAAGTCAGGCAAGGGGAACGAGCGAGCCTTTTGCCTAGCCAGAGGAGCCTGCCATTACAGGACTCGTGAGTGTCCAGATCAGTGCAAAGAGAGGAAGCCTAAACATAACAAGAAGGTCAAAGCTTGCTTCATTGACTGCAGCAGCAAGTGTGAAGCAACTTGCAAGTGTAAGATCCTGTCCTGCCTGCTTAACCACTGTTTTTTCAGTCTTTTCACTTCTGTTCCATACCATGTGTCTCTCATCCCATGTCTATCTTGAAAGAGCTTTATCAGTGAACCGTTGCGTATATCTTAAAAGCTTTATCAAATTATCATTTCATATCCCATCACAAGGCTCTTAAGATTGCTCTCTGAAAAAAGTTGATTTATGCACATGGATAGAGTGCTTGCTGACAACACCATACTTGTCTTGTGCAGTTAGAAAACCAAATTGTGAAGGCTATGGCTCGCTGTGTTATGATCCTCGCTTTGTTGGTGGTGACGGAGTGATGTTCTACTTCCATGGAGAAAAGGGAGGAAACTTCGCCATTGTTTCCGACGATAATCTCCAAATCAATGCACATTTTATCGGAACTCGACCGAAAGGAAGGACTCGGGACTACACATGGGTGCAGGCCTTCTCAATTATGTTTGACACACACACGCTTGTCATTGCAGCGAAGAGAGTCTCACACTGGGAAGACAGCACAGATGCTCTCATTGTACGGTGGGACGGTGAGACAGTTGACATCCCTGCAAACGGAGAGGCCGAATGGAGGGCTAATGGGGTAGAAAGAGAGGTTGTGGTGGAAAGAACTGATGATACAAATACTGTAAGAGTCACAGTCGCCAAGCTGGTGGAACTGAACATAAGGGTTAGACCAATTGGGAAAGAAGAAAACAGAGTTCACAACTACCAGTTGCCAGATGATGATGCTTTTGCTCATTTGGAGACACAGTTCAAGTTCTTTGACCTCTCAGATCTTGTTGAAGGGGTCCTGGGAAAGACTTATCGACCTGATTACGTTAGTCCTGTCAAGAAAGGGGTACCCATGCCAATGATGGGTGGAGAGGACAAGTACCAGACTCTATCTCTTTACTCACCTCTTTGCAAGGTTTGCAGGTTTCGGAGACCATCATCTACCATTCTAGCTGTTGAGGGAGTTTCTGAGTATTAATGAAACAAATATATGTAATTTATCTAGCTTTTTGATGTCTAAAATTAAAATATACTTGAGTCATGTCTGGAACTATGTATGTGGATTCAAATGAATAAGGGCATTAATCTTTGTCCATGTTATTACCACGTTTGTTTCTTCCTCAGCACCTGTTAACCGAAATGTCACCAAAACAACTTTGTAAACTTTACCAATGTAAGATGGCGAAACCCGAAAATGATCATAGATTGCGCCTGTTATGGAGGAATCCTTGCTGAGAAGGCAAATCATATGTGAAAAGAAAATACAGTGGAAAGTACGATGAAACTTCCAAGTTGTCTTTCTACTGAAACTTCCAAGTTACTTAAAATGGCCTTTTGGTAAAGTTTCAACAATTTGATGCATAAAAGCCCTAAATTAGGGACGACGTGTTGGTTGAGTCCCTTACAAAGTGAATGCTATGAGCAACAATGTCATATACAGGAAGCTTCAACCGCTAAACTTTTTATTACTCCTCTGCAAGGATCGCCGAAGGCAGTCGTTGATACTTCAATTCTACAGCTTTTTGACCCAACGCAGGCCTGCAGAATTTGACTCCTCTTAAGAACAAACGTGGCAGGAATTTTCATAGAGAAACATATTCAGGAATTTTCATAGAGAAAAATATTCTGCATTAAAAGATTGAAAGGGCCTACCTTCTGGACAATGGATAGAGCATTATTGTCGCTACACTTCCCGTGGCTAAAATCCCCACAAGTTCCAGTTGGTGTCCCAAAGCTTGCAAATTTGATTGAAGAGATGATCTGATTAGGAAGTGGGCACTCGAGTGATAGTACAGGTTTTGATTTCCTTTCTGATTTTGAATCTGAGTTCCACATATCTACAGGCAACGGATGTGATTCTGAAATGTGCGAGCAGAAGCTTCCAATCTGGCTGGTAGCAAAAGCAATTTTGGTTGGATCTCCACCAATTTCCTCGAACAAGACAAGAGTGTTGCCACTCAATTGCACCCACGAACGTGGTACATGGTACCTGCAAAGTTGTTATAAGAACCAAGAATTCTGAAGAAATTCACAACATAAATGCCTTGACACTGTCGAGAACTCACAATGACTGAGAAGGCTTTCCACAATTCTTGAGACATTTGTTAGAATTGTAAGCACCTCTGTAATTGCAAGAGTTGGTGCAGCCGCTATTAGGAGACATATTGGCTGGCCAATAGCGTCCAATGCTTTGTCCATTCACCCATGCTTCACCCTTGCCCATCCCCGTGAAGTCAATTGCGATGGGATCATCACCCGCAGGAATGTCAAAACTTGTCTGTAAATAAGTACCGTAAGTTATTAGTTTTAAGCAATTAATTTAGAGGATAAATTTGTCATCTGAGAGACCAATGCAAATCCCTAATCACAGAACCTGACAAAGAAATTCGCTTTACATGATTCAGAAAGAAATATAACTTTAGACGAACCATCTGCTCATAACATTCGCTTGACTACATGACTTAGCCACTTATGATCTGTCCATAATATCACATTTCAGACACTTATATCCATAATAAACCAGAAGCGCAAATGATTCTAAAGTTGAGAACAAGAGAAATCTGATTCGTTTTAACTGGAAGGAAAGACTAGTAAAGGCATCTAGAACAACATTTTCTCAGTTTCTTGTTTATCATGTCAAACTACTTCTGAAACATGTTATGTTTAAAGCTTAGACAACCTCAAATATTATCACTTGTAATAACAACCTGATGTGTTTTTTCAACTTTTAATGGTAAACTGATTGTTGTCACTTTTCCATCCAATGCGTGATCCTGATGCAAAACCGTTCACAGTTAAACTAGAAGTTATTGAGCCTACTGTGGCCGAATTTTCTTTCACAGCGAGATATTTACAATTGTATATTTAGAAAAATTCTTCCCAGTTGCAATGTATTTTTTGTTTGCCAAGCATCACTGTGAAGAACTGTAGGTCAGTGACTAGATTGCATCATATGCCATATTCAACTGAAAATCAGATAAGCCAGTAGAGCGGTAATTTCGACAAATGGAATTTTACAGTTACCTTGTACCATGTCAGAGGCTGCTTCTTGGGCAATATTGACTGTGAAACCCACTGTGAAGAATTTCCATTAGGCAGTCCTGATTCTTCACCTTTAAGTCCAATCTACACTCATTTACCCAAAGCCAAGAGAAAGTTAAAGAAAGAAGTTTAATCATCGATTAGAAGTTCTAAGTTATTGTATGAAGGAAATTAACTATAGTAATATTCAAATCTTCCAGCAAGCAGAGTCAAATGGAGTTCAATCACCATTGTACAGTTATTCATTGAATAGTAAACAGAAAATGCAAGAATATTGACCTGATAGGTCCACTGCTGAGAAGATAGATCAATGGTACTGCCATTTCCCAATCCTTTCAGCTTTACTGGACCAGTGATGCCCGCACCAGTTAAATCAAAAAAGGCTCCATAATTCTGATGCCAAATAAGCTTCCAATCAAATTGATATAATAATGCCTGGATGCTATAATATGATTCTCTTATAGACACCATATTCAGCTACTGGCATTATGACCAACAAAACATCGAGCAGAATACAGCCTCTGTTTACAAATTATTACTCCGGTAAATCTTAATCTGGAAAATTGTACCTGAAGTCCCACAGTCAAGCTCAGTAAATCAATGCTGTTATTTCCAGCTATGAGCGTGATGGGAATCTCCACTGCAACCTTAGGATTGCTGCTGCTGCCTGTTCCGCTTCCTGTATGGATCCAATTTTATATGTATACAAAAATCACTCCATGTGTCGAAGGAAAAGCTTTATCTAAAAGAAATAGGTTATCCCAAATTTAAGTAATGGTAATAAGCATTGCATAATTTTCTAGGTCGAAATAATCTAAATTCTAAAAGACATACAGGCCTGACTGCTGAAACAATTTCGAGATACTAGCCAGAAAACATGTTCAGCTATTATTGAAGTGGCAGTTAATTGGATAGACAATATATTGTCTATAATGTATTATGAAACTCAGTTATTCAAGTTGCAGTTTAGGAAAGACGGAAGCTTTGCCACCAAAATGAAACAGGGATCAAGATCAAGCCTTCAATCAATTCTCTCAAGAGAGACTCAACTAAACCTATCTATCACAACGATAACCAGTCTTCTCGAAGGTACTAGTAGGAAGAATCGTCAAATTCAAAGTAAATTACTCCAGAAGTAACATGGATGAAGCAAAAAAATAAATTTAGAACAGAAAAAGACTTTAATCAGTACATATATTGAAGGAAAAGCTTTATCTAAAAGAAATAACCTATCAAAATTTTAAAAAATGATAATAAAAGCAAAGAACCGACAGCTGAAACTATTTAAAGATGATAACCAGAAAATAACATGTTCAGCTAGTACTGAAGTGGCAGTTAATTGGATGGATAATATATTTTTCTGTAATGTCTAATGAAATTCAGCTATTTAACCTGCAGTTTAGGAAAGACGGAAGCTTTGCCTCCAAAGCAAAACAGGGATCATGATCAAGCCTATACATTCTCTCAAGCGAGACTCAACCAAGCCTATCTATCACATTGATAACCAGCTTCTTGAAAGGTTTTTTTTTTTTTTTTGGGATTCGAGAAAACCCCACAGGCTGGCCAAACGGGCTCACCTCTCAGAAGGCCAAGCGGCTACACCCCATCACAGAGGGCCATACTAGTTCTCCACCAATAGGTAAAACCCCGGCTGCCCCAGGCTCTTAGAAGAGGGGCTAGCAAGGAATCGAACCTGGGACCTAACCGAAGCCAAGCCCCGCTCTCAACCATCTAGCCACACCCCTTGAGGGCAGCTTCTTGAAAGGTATTAATAGGAAAAACCGTCAAAATCAGAATAACCAAATTAAATTACTCCATAAATAATATGGATGAAGCAAACAAAAATCTAGAAAAGAAAGCGACTCTAATCATAAAATTTGTCAGCCAAACGATAAGAAACTTTAGATTTCCGTGTGAACATATTACCTGCAAGCTTCCCGTTAATGAAAACATGAAGGGCATGGCCAAGGGATTCAACATGAATAACAACTTGAGATCCATCTTGAAGCAAAAAGTCATCATCTTTGACATTCATGCTGCCAAGATAAACCAGAAATAGTATAGATACACAGAGACAAATCTTTCGTGAACTGTGCCAGCAAATGCCAATAGATAGAAGCAGCCAAGCATGGTTTTGGGCAAACAGCTGTGAACGCAGACCTTTTATACCTTAATGAGTACCATAGGTAGTCGCTCTGATCAGCTGTTGTATTTATCTGCTCCAGTAGTCCAGATTTCACGAAGGCATTATCCTTGGAGATACCCACTGGTTCATTAATCCAACTCCAACCAGAGCCGAGAGTCTCAGAGGAATCCACATCACCATCCAGAGATTGACGGGTGAAGCTTGGAATCACGGTGATAGAGTTGATCTGTCATGAGAAAGCTACTTGTTTTAGTGAGTATATTTGGGAATTGCCAAAGTGCTCGGTGGCTGGCACAAGATTTGCAAACAGCACGAATCCTTATGCACATCACTTTTCTAAAGCTTTACAGAGAAGTGGTCAAGTGGGTAAGCATAGAGAATTCTCTTTAGAAATTAACAACGCCTTAATCAAAATTTCAATAAGCGAAAATTCTGCTGATATGCACATAAATGATACAGTCGTATCTTTATTTTATTTTATTTTTTGGTCGAAAAAAAGAATTTCCATTAATAAGAAACACCGAGAGCAAGTACATCAATGCAGCAGAAAAGAAAGAAGCAAGAAGCAATACACACAAGAGAACTAACTACTGTAGCCTCTCTAGCATCTCACTTCAACTCTCAACTAGTAAGCAGGTGCTGGCAATCCATCTCGACTCAATATGCCAACCAAAGAAGATGGGGGAGTTAATACCCAATTAGCAGAGATGATTTTCGGTTAGATTTAAATGTTCAATTTAAAGACTGTCTTCTGTTAATATTTTATTTATATAGTTGAAAAATACATAAAATCTAATATTTTAAAAAATTATATGACGTATAATTTTTAATTCTGACTACATCATCAAATATATAAGCACAGATAGGTTTACCATTTTAATAACAAAAGTAAAGAACCAAATAATATCCTCTAAATGTCCCGTCTTTATTTGATATATCAATCATATTCATAAAATATTAATAGAGATAAAATTTTAAACTGAATTATCTAATTTTTAAAATTAGAGACAATATTTAATTAAAATTTTTTACAAATAAGTATTGAAATAAAGAATTTAAATAGATTTAACATTTTTTAATTGATTATTCAGTACGCTATTTCAGAAAAATATGAAAAGGCTCATAAAAATGATAAGCTGGTCGATTACATGATCGCAGATCATCAACGTAAATCTTGATTACTCATATATGCAAAAGCAATAAATATTTGCAACAGAAGATAAAGATGCATACCTTTGCAGTATTAAGTACCACATTCTTGCAGTCTGGCAAGATGCTCACAGACCATGCAGGCAAGCTATATGCTTTACCGTTGAAATTAACAGTTTCGTCCGTTGTGGCAATATTGGCAAGAAAAGCAGAACATAATCCTGTTGTCCTATAAACCGTTACCTGAAAGAACAAAGTAGTCGATGTAAGTATTGTCTTAAAAACCGTTAAATGAAAGGACAGAGTGGTCGATGTAAGTATAGAGCGATGTAAGTATAGATGTAAGCATAATTTGCAAGAAAACATATCAGAAATACAATTTAGGATTAACTATAGAGCTAAGTCCCAGACATGTTTGAAAATAAATGAAGGAATACGAAAAAGTGGATTTTTATTTTATTTTTTTGAAAAAGTGGATAGTTAGTAAGGAAAGAGGGATATGAACTAGGTGTACAACTTCATTTGACATATTTGAGCAATATATCTGGACATTTACCTCAAATGAAACAGGACAGAAGAATCTTTTTGAAATTTTAAAGTGGTTATTAAGTTGAATCCTCTTCTTTTCTTTGAAAGAATGTGTAGTATGTATAAGTTAAAGATAAGTTCTTGTAATAGAATTGGTACAGTTTTAATCTTTTCATTCTTTTAGTGAAGACGGAACTTAAAAGAATTATAGTTATTCATTGAATTTTTTTTGTTACAGAAAAGGAAAAAGTGCCGTAGATGGCTTCTTATCCTTATTTAAGGATTAGATACGGTATTGAATTGGTTCAGTCATGGAAGAACTTATTTCACCAAATCAAATTGAACTACTTTGAAAAGGACAAGACCACATGTTAAATGACGAAACATTTGAATAACAGTGAGAGACATAGAGGGGAGCTATAATGTGATTGGTTGAAGGTTAAATAAAATTGTAAGTAATCTCAAAATGACCACTATTAGCCGTTGAACTCCATCTAGTTTTCCAATTATAGTACTAAAAACTCTAGCACACCTAACTCTATTCTTCATGGTCTTTTGGTCACAAGCTAGGTTAACCGGTTGCTTAAGTAGTATAGCAAAGGATAGAAAATTTCGTAAATAGGCAAATTATAAAACAGCAACACGATTGCGATTTCGTTTTAGAAGCAACTGGAAATTTTAGGGTTTAAAGAAATTTGTCAAAGGCTTCTTCTTCCAAACACCTGAAGACTAAATAAATAGATGATCGTCAGCAATAAAAGCATGTACCTCTAAATTTTGACCGGCAGAACTAGTTGTTGGCTCAGTGGCTACCATTGCTTCTTCGCAAAGCTTTATGGCCTTATGCAGATCTTTAAGATGTCCCCACTTAGGTTGTCTAACAAGTCCTGCAACACATCCAGTATATCAAAGATCCATCATTACTAAATCTTAATTAAAACGCACTCTTTTTGACTAATTTTATGTTGACAGGATTCCAAAATCAGCTTCTGTTTGGGGAGTGGAAATTCGTCCTCTCAAAATTAATATCACATTAACATCCAGAATCAGTTTCTTTTTTACTTTGGAAAACATGCTGTGCCGAAACCGAAAGTTTTTAATTAAGCATCAAATACCCCCCTAGAATCATGTTTACCCAGATAACACCTAGAGTTATGATGATTTGAAGCCAAGAGGTAGATAAAAGAGCATTACCGTACTCATCAAGGGGAGCATCATAATCATAACTGGTAGAAATGAAAGGTCCACCAGTAGAATGTCCAAAGTTACTCCCGCCATGGTACTGTATACAAATTTCCAAAATCAAACTACGATTAACTCTGGGCTAAGAATATAGGCTCATAGATGCATTGTGACACTACCATATAGTAGTTTTGGAAGGTTCCACCCAGCTGATAAAAGCGTGCCACAGCAAAGGCAATGTCTTCTACAGGTCTATAGGGAACGGCCCCGCCGAAGGAAAGATACCTTGTATTCGATTAAAGTGAAACGGCCGTTAGAGACAAGTGCATATACATTTAACAAGAATAATTAAAAATATTGGCCGTCATTTTAATTTAACCCATTTAAATTGCTAAATCTTGATGGGTCCGACACCTTACCATCCACTCCAATTCTCAGTCCACATTTTGGGTTTGTTTTTAGAATTTGGGGTGAATTGGTCACAGTAAAATCCATTGCAGGTATTTATCTGTAAATTTACCCAAGAAAGAAAACAAAGAGAATATTACATAAACCACTGGGTCAAATTACATGACTTTAGGAGAATAATATTCAATTATTATTCTAATGACATATGTTGTGATTCACATTGTTCAGAAAATGAAGACGAACATTAAGATAAAGATAAACTTACAATGGGATCAGGAGCATCGGCTTGCTGGCACATGACCCAGGGTACTCCAGTGTCTAAAGACGTAGCCATACTAGCTGCCCAATTGATATATGTCTTGGCTGCAGGCCCATAAGCTGAATCAATGTTACCATATTCGTTTTCAATCTGGATTAAGATTATTAAGAAAATAAAAATGTAAAAAGTTAAGAGCTTGACCCAATAAAATTAACCAACTTCAAGTTCCTAGAAGTGTATTACTCGATTCCCAGAACATGCAAAGTCAAACTACGACGGCAAATTGGCATCCTTAAATAGAGCATTGACAATTAGAACGCCCACAATTCTATAGCAAAATAATGATGAAACCAACCTGTGATAAAATGATGGGTCCTCCTTGGGATGCATAAAGCTTCTCTTGCTTCATCATGTCCACTATTTTCATCGTGAACCGCTGCATTTCAACCTGAAACAGAGAGGTAGATGTAGAATATAATGAACCATGTACCACCACAAATATCTCGTGCAATAAAATTTTCTATATTAAGATGGACCAAAAATTTAAACCTTGAAAGGCTGGTTGTCAGTCCGGAACTTGATTCCAGGTACAAAATGCAACCAAAGAGGAAACCCTCTGCACCCAATAGAACACACACACGTAAATAGAAGTTTGCGTTAATCAGTTAATTATCAAATAAAATAAAAATTTGTACCTACCCATAATTCCACTCTGCGCATACATATGGTCCAATACGAAGATGAACATAAAGTCCAGCTTCTGCCACTAACTTCACAAATTTCACCAAGTCGTATCTTCCTTCAAAGTTATACTGAACATAAACACTTCATTATCGTACACACAGTAATCTTCGCATATAAACATAGAGAGAGTGAGAGAGAGACAAAGAGAGAGAGCACGTTACAGCATTAAAGAATAAAAACAGAGCAGTGAAGTAGTGAACCTGGTTTCGGACAGGTTCGTGTACGTTCCAGAAGACGTAGGTCTCTATAACATCCAAGCCTCCATCTTTGGATTTCTGTATAAGGCCCGGCCACATCTACAGCAAGAAGTCGTGCACCGTAATGATAAACACGAACAGTGATAATCACAATACTATAAAAAGAAGGATCAAAACACTGAAATAGCAACTAAAAAGGATAAACATGTTGGATGTAACCACCTCCGGTGTACTGCGGGGGTAATGAATAGAGCCGGAGACCAAAACACGGCGTGTACCGTCGATCACGACGGCTCTGTGATCGTATGTCACCTTGGCTGCAGACGACGCCGTAGCAAGCAGGAAAAACAGAGCCGATAATACCTTCCCTCTCATTTTCACACCAAGCACGTATTCTCAAAAAGATTCTCCGCTCCGCTACTTTATATACGTATTATATGCAATCCTTACGCTGTGGTTTTCAAAAAATCGCTTGCTTAGAAGATTCACTTGCTTTTGCTTTTTGCTTTCATGTACATGATGCAAGTGACCAGGGCTTTATAGTTGAAGCCGTGACCGTGAGGAGAAATACCAAAAGTTAGATGGAGAGTGCCGTATTGCGCCGGGACGACACGCCAGGTGAAGCAGGTCACGCGCGTGGTGCGTCGGCAATAATCGTAGCAGTACCACTGTCGTTTCGTTTCCTTCGTCCTGATGGTGCGGAAAGGATCGCTATGCTTAGACAGCGTAAATTATGGCTATTCCTGTCACTAGCTGCACGCCACGTGGAAAAATAGATCATTGGGTCAAGCTTTTTGGTACGGGCACGTAATGATTAATTTGGGTTACACGGCGAGGGTGAAAGGTTTTCATTCAAAGATGTTAGTGCACGATAATCTATTTGGTTATGATAGAGTGCGGGTAGGCATTACAACTTTATACTCTACTTCTAGTAGGAAGTAAGTGTTCGAATGACTTGTTTCAACTTTCAAGTGATTGGTTGGTTATACTTTGAATAGTAACCATGGACATCAGGTGCTCACGCCAAAATAGGTGTGACATGTAGCAGAGGATTACGGCCATGTTTTTTTGTACTGACCCAAATGTTTTATCGTGAAGGATAAAATTAATATAAATATATTATAATATCCAGTAATATAAAAAACATTTACTGATTTGATCATGATTTTCACTATTGACATTATAGAATATAAATTTAATCAGTTCATTTACTTCTATCGTACCGGCTGCCTTTATAAGCTATGAGTAAAATAAAAAAGACTATTTTACCTTTTTTTTCCCGTAAAGAATAAATTAAGATAAAATAAGGACGGATAAAAAATGTGCTTCCTCTTGTATAAAAATTCAAAAAACAGGAAGACTGAAATATATTACATATATTATACTAAAAGTAAATAATTTTATAATTTTTATTAGTACAAATTCATGCGAAATTTATAATCAACCTTTCAAATGAGATTCGCAAGTTAAATTGAAGTATGTTCAAATTTAATATAAATCTACGAACTTATTTTCTTAGAATTGGAGTGAGCATAGTGATAAAAAAATATAATTTATGAATAATATACAGCTAAGTATTTAATTTGAGATAAACCAAAAATTTCTCTTTGAGTAAGGATCAGATCATCTGTTTCATAAATAAATGAAATAGATTAAAGTAGTATTGAAACAACATTTATGTATAAGGTAATTTCATTTGCTTTAAATGGAGGAGGAGGCATAGGGATGAACTTGTTTAAAAAAATGCCTATTTAAGAATCAATTTGTGACAAAGAATTCTTTGGATTCTTTGGATCATAATGAGACATTTTTTTTAGACAATCATTTCATGTCTGAAGAAGAATCATCTCCTTTTTTTGTTATAAAGGAAAAACTCAAAACCCGAAAAAATCATCTATCGCAGTGCTCTACAGTACACTGCTCCTTGCGAGTCTCGGTGAATAATCTCCAAAATTACCATAGGAGGCTCCTAGAAAACATGTATCCCTGGGCTGGCCAAAGCTGCTAGAGCTGCCAGATAATCCGCGCACTGATTCCCTTCTCGATGTATGTGCTAAATTTGCACGTCCCAATCTCGTTGGAGTAATCTGCGGGTACCTGTCAACAAAAAAATATGACCATCAATTTCGGTATTTGAAGATAAAAAGGAGAGGATGTTAAGGACTTCCAAGGAATCCACTTCTAACATGACTCGGCGATACCTAAGGGTCCAAGCCAAAGTAAGGCTTGAGTGGATTCCTCAGATTTCGACCATAAGAGACGAGCTTCTTCCAATGTGTTGAGTAAATCCTCCACAACACTACCCTTGCTAATCTCGAATTATTCCACCTGTAGAAGCGATGTACAACCTTTGATTAACTGCTCCATCCGTGTTTAACTTGACCCAATCCTTTGCTGGGTTGGTCCACCCTATCAGAGTGCCCATTGGTATTCCTTGATTCGAGAAAACACAATTTTCCATTGCCCTCGCCCGGACTATCCACTCCACATACTCCATAACGGTCCTCGTACCATCTTCCGACTAATTAAAGTCCTCTTCAAAAAAACTCTTTGTTGGCCCTCGAATTTTTTTTATTATTAGGCATGATTTAAATTAATGTTGAGGTTTTGAGGGATTAATATTTGAGATTAATTAGCATGTTAATGTGGGTAAGATAATATGACATAAGTTAAGGGAATTGAAGTATTAAAGTAGTAAGAGTG